>JAAAQI020114995.1:0-15902 GCA_011800005.2 Stichodactyla mertensii
AATTAGATCTACTAGTCTATTTAGTAATTAGTAGTAATTATTACTATTTGTTTCACGGTTTAAGTACATTCACTCTATTATATATTATACAATGGCAATCTTTGTTCTCTAGTTTCCGTGCTGCAATGTGTGCTAAAAATAATATGATTGATCGGTAGGTAAGTATAAGAATCACTGTAAAGTGAAACGAAAAAGAATTAAAGTTTGCGTTGCGATGGTAGGAGTTTCATCACCAGAAACAGGAACTTCCAAACAAAGATATAGGATATACGTATCATATTCTCATAGACAGACAGACAGACAGACAGACAGACAGACAGACAGACAGACAGACTTTATTATTTGAAGTCTTGCACTCATTCATACATTAACTTGCATCCAAATAAAAGTAAATAAGTGATAACCAGTCCTCAATGAATGCATTATTTCATTGAAGTATGGTTGTTTATATTATAAACTTTTACCGGGTTATTTGAGAAACTATTTCATTTTGTGAGTCTTTCTCAGTTTGAAGCAGTCTGATTTTGCTACATTTTTTTGTAATTCACGAGGAGGATCAATTAGTAGGAAGAACAACTGATCTTCCTGTGATATGATATATTTATAATCACTGTTAATTAGGTTATTTGGCTACAGATATCTTCCCTCAATTTATTATAGACGGGGCATTTCAAAAGAAAGTGCCTTTCGTCTTCTATAGATTCTTGAAAAGCACTTTCTTTCCTCTGGCTTTCTAGGGGACAAACCAGGGGCGGATCCAGGGAGGGGCAAAGGGGGGCTGTAGCTCCCCCCCTCCCATTCAGCCGTTTATAGTTTTATTTGATCAAAGTAATGGATTTACAGAAAAATGAACCGTTTTTGCACGTTTGTTTTGAATTTTCCATCAACGAAATAAACCGTTGTAATTTTCAAAAACGGCCTCGAATCAAAATAGTACTTCCGATCACGGAAGTATTCTTTCAAAAAGTCTGATATCACTACGATCCACAATTTGTATATTTGTATATATATATATATATATCCGCCCCTGCAAACAAATGAAATATTTTAGAGTGAGAGCCAACCTTCGTTAAGAGGCGGAAGCGGAAAGGAAAGAAAGGAACTAACTCTATCCATCCGCTCCCATCCTCTTTTCTAAACAATAATTGAAAAGAATAGCCAATACAATACCAAACCAATGTAATCCAATACCACACCTGATGAAGGCTAGTATGGATAGCCGAAATATAGTAGCTATAAAACTTATAGCTTAAAAAACTCAACCAAATTCTACGTTGTTGGCTATTCTTTCCAACCAATTGATCCAACGTATACCGGCCCAATTGTTGTCGCATGGTCATTCATAAAGCCCACATTTACTCTTTTCTATTCTAGACCGCTTTCATTTGGTTGTAACAATAACTTCATCATTTATCATAGTAAAATATACAGAATTTAAGCAAGCAACAAGCTATAATTTTTTTCTCAGTATCTCCGGAACCAAATAAATCGGAAAAACTCAAAGAATTTCTAAAGTGACTGGTCATTAATAACAGGAGGGACAATGGGAGGAGGGACATTATTTGCCATGGTACTTCAAAGGAAAGGATTACTAGAGGGTCCTGAAGGAGGGGAGGGTCCTAATCCCATTTCCCAGCCCAACATTTTGCAAAATCCCAGTCCCATTTATGCAAAATTCCAGTCCAAGTTCTAGAGTTAGAGTTAGAGAGTTAGAAAAATCCCAATCCCAGTAATGGCTAAATCCCAGTCCCAGTGCATCAAATCCCTTTTTCCCAGCCAAAAAAGGGCCAATCCCAGCTCCCATTTTACCCCTTCAGGACCCTCTTACAAAATCTGCACCGCGTTGAGTGGGCATCATATCACATTTATGTGAGATATTAAGGAGGGGTAGGGGATAGAGGCCAACATCGTTTCTACAGGAGCAAAAGGAGTTCCCGCCCCCTCTAATTAGTAATGATAATATAGTAGGAACTGAACTAAATTTTTACAATATCTTGAAAAGATGACGATGATAGAAAGGTACAAAAGGCAGGTTTCGACAAGCTTCGTACTCGTTTGTTCACAGCTGCCGTTGACCGGAAGTTGGTTTTATAAAATATATCATTTGACAATGCTGGAGTCTGATTGGTTAGATGTATTGAATCGTTGCCATCTCCCTTGGCGATCGCACGCGTTTCTTCAAAATATTCCCAATGTTGTTGAAGTAAGACTTATCTCTGCACATTCCTGGTGAATCATGAGGGATTTTTTGGTTTCGATTTTATTTTTTACCCTAGCAACGTTCAATTTTGTCATTTCGAGCGCTCAGTCCAGTGGACGTTCGAATTCTTGTTCTTCGAATCCTTGCCAAAATGGTGGAATCTGCTCGGTAAATGGAACAACGAAGTTTACTTGTCAATGTTTTCACGGATTTACCGGACAACTGTGCGAAATCAAACCTTCAGATTGCTCCCCAACTCTCTGTATTAATGGTGTCTGCAAGAAAGATAGCGATGGTAAGCCAACGTGTTATTGTAAGCACGGATTTTCTGGTTATCGGTGCGAGATAAACGAAGATGAATGTGCTTCTTCTCCTTGTCGGAATGGCGGGTTGTGTGTGGACAAAGTCGATGGCTATCGTTGTACGTGTAACAAAGGATTCTTTGGGCTTCATTGTGAATTAAAAAATGAACAAATCCAGCAGTGCACTCAGAGTTGTAGTGGAGGATTGTGCTGGCGAAATGAGAGCCGAGTTCTAAGCCTTGCTTGGGGTTATGGTGAAAGTATCTGTAATACTCAAGGATCCTGCTTTGGTTCTGTAGGTTCTAACAATACCATATCATTTTCCCCTGATGATACCTTCCTAGAAGTTCAGCTAAGACCCCAGCAACTACAAGTTGGAGACAGCCTGAATTTCACCTTAGATGAAAATATGGCCCCCTATGTGAGAGGATTGAGACCCTACTTGGGAAACAAAAAGGTCTTTCTTCAGTGCAATGTAAATGCCTCAAAAGGCATCTATGTTCTTGCACAACCTGAGAAGGATGTGATGATTGGGAAGGACCTCTTGACTGAAGGAGTTCATTATTTTATTGACAATGTTGATATGACATTTAGGTGTGAGTTTGGACTTCGTGTGAATGTCAGTGTTAAGGCAAATAAGTGTTATGGACCAGGATCTAACAAGCAGTGTTCTGGGTATGGACAGTGTGCAACATATTTTAGCCAGTCAGCCTACCACTGTAGGTGTTGTGGAGGATTTAGAGGGGAGTTCTGTGAGAAACTTGATCACTGCTACTCCAAACCATGTAAAAACCAAGCAGTATGTCAAAACACAGATGATGACAATCTCTACAAATGTCATTGTGTTCCTGGGTATGAAGGAAGGCACTGCAACAGAGTGATTGACATGTGTGAATCAAACCCTTGCAAGAACAATGCACCCTGCACCCCTATGGTGAATGACTACTCTTGTGCATGTCCTAAGGGCTTTGCAGGCAAGACATGCGATGTTGAAGTCAATGAATGTGACTCCAGCCCTTGTGTGAATGGGGGTACATGCCTTGACAACAGGGGTTCATTCCAGTGTCTGTGTTTACCTGGGTTTACAGGTATGGTATATATATCTATATATCAGTAATGCTATTTTAACAAATATTTCAAACATGATATTTCAGAAAGTGATATTTATAAATTCCTTTTTCATCATAAAAATGCCAGTCTAAAAAATTGGCAAATAATGTTTAATCAAATATTTATTTTACATCTGAGTCATTTTCTAAAAATAGAAAAATTAAATTTATTCTAGATTTGCTAGTTCCTTTAGCGTCATAAATGTTTGATGGATCTATGCTATTATCTATTGCTTTTTTAAAACTTTCAGTTTACAAGTGAAAACATTTTGTGAGAATGAGTAATATTTTTGAATTGTAATTTCAAAAGGTTTTAATATTTAAATATGCTATAAACATTTCAGGGTTTTGTTGATACATAACCACCTGCAAGTTGTCTTAGTTTAACCACAAAGTTACTGTTTGATAAACTCTTTTATGAACTTATTCTTCCCCAGGCTTCAAGTGATCAAAGTCAATCTATAAATTTATCAAAAATTCAAATTCTTAAATTGTATTTTTTTAATATTTTTTAGAATATTTCAATTCCTTCCTGTTTACTTCAGCTAAAATGTAAAGCAGTGCATAATTTATACCCTATAAACTAGATGCATATACTACCCTGGACTACACACAACTTTGCATTAATGACTCTTACAGTCACATCATACATGTACAGTTGATAATGATTCTAAATTTTTTAAATTTATTATACAAGGCACTTTCAGGGTATAAATACAGCTTGTCAAAATATAGCTTGACTCATAAGACCTTAATTACACAAATGATTTTCTTAAACTTCCATGTTTTGACTGTTGGGACTAATTACTGAATTCGATCCTTTTCATCCAATAACCTTACAATGAAAATTAAGTTTTAGTGGCTGTCAATCAAATGCATGCAAAGAGTATATAAGATGAGCCCAATTTTAATAAATATGGCCCTAATTTTTGGGCTCTGCAATGTATGCCATGTGAGCAAGAAACAGCTATATGATATATACTGTATGTATTATCCTCTGTTGTAGGATATCACTGTGAGGTCAATATAAATGACTGCGCATCCAACTCATGCCAACATGGAATGTGCATTGATGAAGTCAATGGCTTCAAATGCTACTGCAAGCCTGGATATGGAGGTGTGACTTGTGGTCTTAACCTCAATGAATGCCTATCTAATCCCTGTTTAAATGGTGGCTACTGTGTTGATGAGATCAATAATTTCCGCTGTGACTGTGGGTATGGATACCGAGGTAGACTCTGTGAAGAAGACATGGATCTTTGTAAAGAACCAAAATGGTGTGTCAATTCTGTATCGTGTAAAGATGAAGGACACAGTGTGAAGTGTGTCTGTAAGCCTGGGTTCATCGGTGCAAACTGTGGTATCAATGTACATGACTGTGATCCTAATCCATGTCAGAATGGAGGAACATGCCGGGATAAGGTCAATGATTTCCAGTGTTTCTGTGTCCCAGGCTTCACTGGCAAAACTTGTGAAGGTAAATGTGTCAGAAAGCTAGCAATGTGCAATTTTAAGATTTAAATACATTAGTTCTTGTTAGTTAAATGATCTTTCCAATTCACTGTTATTATCACACCTTTGTTTTCCATCTCTAACATTTGTCATTGATGTGTTTAATCAGTCATTCAACCATCCTTTACTACTGAAACCACTCTACTGTTAGCAGCCCCTCAAAAAAACAATCCATTAGATTTTTATTTCGATCATTCAAAATAATCACATGGCATTGCATACTTTTATGCACATGGAATGCAGTGGTGACATTTGGTATGTGAGGTCTGCAGTACCAAATGTTACCACTGCAGTCCATGTGCATAAAAGTATGGAATGTCAAGTGATTTATCCAAATAAAATTAATTTCAATATGATGGATTGATTTTGAGGCTGCACAGTTGATTGATTTTGGTAGTAATTAAAACTACTAGCCATTCATGACAGTATGAAGCTTATGAGATTCTTTGTTACCATTTCAAATAGTCAAAAGTCCTACTGTCATGCCATCTCCACCTGGCATTCAAGAGCTAATGTTACGTATATTAACTGAGGACTGTCGTCTCTTGAAGGTAGGGATCCAACAACTATACATGGTGGTTGCATTGTAGATACATGTTGCCAAACTCATATAAGACTGGTTTTACATCTTCCTTTGTTCAGCAAGCAAATTTAATCTTTGATTTTACAAAAAATGAGGTTTAAAATCTGATTTTAAGGACCATTCATTATTTAAAGGGAGGGGTGGCTGGTGCCACACATGGGAGAGGAGGGGTTAGAAAATCTCAATATTTTATTCCTTCATTTGTGTCAGCCCCTCTAAGTATATTGACTTTAACCCCTTAGAAAATGGATTTCCCCATTCTTTTTTTACTATTTGAGAAGAATAATATATCACATTGTTTTAATAACAGGACTCAGTTTTGCTTCACGACATCCTGCAAAATGTTACAAAACATATTGCCAAAGCCTGTGATTGTGACTTCAACATGAATCATATTGCTACAAAATCTCTGACACTGGTTTGCCTGGACAGTATAAGTGGTAAACTCACCATACCAACCCTCCCAGTCAAAGATCACACCCTTGAACAGTTACAGTGTTTGATCTGGGATTACCTATCAAGCCATAAGAATGTCATTGAACTTGGTATGTAAAAAATATTCCAAGATGCTGATAATTAATTTGCACATCTGTCATCAAATACAAACAAATTTCTGAAATCCAAGAATAAACCCCTTGTAGCAATGAGAGTTTATCAGGTCTGGCATGACTTCACGTGACATTACATAATTCTCTTTCCTGATTGGACAATACGTTTTTGGAGGCAAAACAAACATTGTAATCAAGCAAGTTTGTTTTGCCCCCAAAAACGTATTATCCAATCAGAAAAGGGCATTAGGTAATGTCATGTGAAGTCATGTCAGACCTGATAAACTCTCATTCCCAAAGCAGTTCAATTTGGAGGATAAAGCAATCAGTCTTTGATTCTCAGCAGAATGAAATTCTATTGTTCTGTCCTCCAAATTGAACTACTACAAAACTGTTAGACTAGAAAAGTGTAGATGTTTAATACATTTTTCTTGTCTTGTTTTGCAGGACATGACACCTTTATCACAGGATTATTTGGTGACTTAGTTTCCCAATGCAAAAAGAGCAGTGTTGAGTCAGACAATGTGCTTGAAACAAGCACCAATCTTGCTGTCACCATTGGTTCTCTGTGTGCTGTTTTTGGTCTTGTAGTCGCTGCTGTTGTGGTCTGTTGCAAGTGTCGAAGATCCAGACCGCCTGTCAAGCAAGTCAAATCAAGGTAAAATTTAAGAGAGAAATTATAATTAGAAAACAAAGCTTCTGCAGACAGCCAAGGATGCATGGAAACGTTAGAGTTATGGTCTGTACGTATGCTAACTTAGTTATATCATTTTATTAACTAACAGGAAGGAGAATGACCTTATTGATGATCTTAGTGGAGACCTGATAGCAGCCATTGCGCCAACTCCTAAATCAATGTACAGGACAAGCGGTGGATATCACAACGTGGCATTCTCTGGACGATTCAACCCAGAAAATCCTATCCAATCTAGAAAAGTCTAGTAACAGAAGTAAAGCTCTCCCAAAATGAGTGAACCAAGAGGTGTAACCTCATTGATCATATTTGATGGATACTGAGATAAACTGCTCGACGGTACAGTCTTGTCTCACTCTGGTTGTGGAGTGAATACATTGGAGAGCCACTTATAATGAATCATATCATTATGATACACAAGGCTTGGAAATCAGATACCATAGTGTTCTATAGTGTATTATAAAAGATGATCACAGGACACTTTTACACTATAATACTGCTAGTAACCATAGCAACAGAGGGATTTTATGTATAGTATATAATACATATTTGAAGAACATACACTGCTGCTGTTAGCGAAGCTTAATTTTCAAGAATAAATCTAACGGTTTTCTTGGAGCGGTTTTCGTATGAGTGGGAAACTTGCGGTGTGCAGTAACACTGAAATGGATTCCCATTGTTTTCGGGTAAATCATCCAATCACAACGCGTAGTTACAGCTAAGAATTAGCCTTATCGTTTTCCACTCATACGAGGGGTAGCCTTTATCCGGAAGACCATAAAAAGAGAAAAAAGAAAATTAGTAATTTCACTATAGAGTGCTTTAGCGTAGATTATCTTATTTTAACTCTGGGAAAAAACAGCAAATATATTAGTCCTATCTTGTTTATAACATTTTTTAGCGGTTTTTTTTTTTTTCAGACCCAAAAAATGCTTTTGAAACTGTTACTTTAGCAATATTCGACTCGCTTATACATTTTACTGATTACCAATAAGCTTTCACCTTTATATTAAACGAGTTTGTCGTCTCGATTCCTTCACTTTCAAGTTTGTAAATAAATACGATAAGTGGAGGTTATTACCCGAAAAGTTGTGTAAAACAGCTGAATATTTTGTCAATAGATTTTTGGTTGGCTATTCAGATGACAATTTACCAAAACAAAATCGTAGGTCCACCTATGTAATGTGCGCACGCACCTGTGTAATATGCTATAGAGCTGTTAAGTGTGACGTAATTCGAACAAAAAACGACTTCCGGTCCGAAATGAAAAGCAGTTCTTTGAAGATTTTTCTTGCTTTGTTCTTCATAGTGGGAATCGGTGTACATAGGTCTGTTCATTACAGGTGGAGGAGGAGTTGTGGATAAACGTTTTGGTTTTATTTTAGCGCATTTTGTGAAAAATTGGACCCGGAAATACGTCACAACTTAACAGCTCTATAATCCCAAAAACCCGTATTTGTACTCAAAGAGCGCGCGTCGCATACCAGCCGAGCGAACAACTAGCTGCGCAAAGCATTGTTGGTCAAAACCTCCGGCCCTCACTCTTTGTTTTGAAAATAATTTCTCGTGTGGTTTTTAGATAATTTAGATAATTTTAGATAATTTTTTAGACAATAATTTTTTTAGATAATCACAGATGAAATTTTATTCTGTTTAATAGTTTTGGACTTTTCTGAGACTCATAATACATCGGATTAAATTTCCAATTGTTTTTAGGAAGAAAAAAGTGCTTCAACATAGGGCCGGCCATAAAAAATAACAAGGAACTGTGATTGATTAGAAAATTTGATTCCGCCCGGCAGCGGTTTATTGGTAAATGAATGTATCATAAATCGAAGTTCTTAAGGATAAATAAAACAAAAACAATTCATTTTCTATTTCATAAGACTCGTATTTGTAATGTTTGATAAACTGCAGCATCGCTATATGGCTTTACAGCCCAACACTGCTATCCGATGCAAGTAGCTCAGGCAGAGGTAGGACTCAAGGCCTCAGGGGAGAGTTTAATCGGCCCCCAGACCATGTAAGATTAACCTAGACCAAGTATGATAACCTAGACCGTGTAAGAATGCTGTGATAAACCGCGTGACGTGCGCATGTCTCACGTCGGGTAAGTGCTTAAATCTTGATTCGTGTGGGATTCGTTTTGCATGCGTTTTGCATGTGTCCTATGTTCAGTTGGCAAAATCTGATAGACATGCTGCATAGGCACATGGTTTGTCCTCATGTCTGTTGGACACAATTTTAGCCCCGCTCTTGATGAAACAAAATGAATATGACATCGCAATGGGTAGTCTGTACAGCCTTGACCTCAGTAATCAGACGCAGCTCGACGCAGCTACAATTTCAAGAGAATTTTTCTTTTGAACACTGTAATTTATAGAGGCTCAACTCGTATAGCAGTATAACTACAAGAGTCTTGTCAAAGATGTATATAAATACGAAAACGCCGGTCAAACCGAAAAATTTTGACCCCATAATGCGCTATTCAATATGCAGTATTCAGTCTATTCATAAAGACGTCCTGCTTAATTTACTAATTTGCGCATGCTCAAACGAAACAGAGAGTTTAATTTTGTGAATTCTTATTCATTAACAATCAGTCTTTCATCCATCAGTTTGGTAAATCTCTTTTCTGCGTATTTATACTTGGAAGAACCGGTGGATTACTAGAAGCTCTTGTCTGGATTTGTTTCAATTTACTGCTGCAGGTAAGAATTTCAAGACTCGAACAAACTAAGCGCGCGGGTTCTCGCTCCAGCTTCGACTAGCTGCAATCAAATCCCTGTAAAGGAAGCGATGAACGGTGTTCCTATTAGAAAGAAAGGATTACCTAACAATTGATCATCGCGAAGAACGCCAAACAAGGTGTTGTAACGGGACAGAGGAGTACTAAGCACTCTGCTGGGGAATCCACTTTTAAAGTTATTAAACTTACAAAGGCAAGTTAAAAAGAATCGCAACGTCCCTTATCGCTGCCCCGAGGTGCGCGCCAAACGTGAACTATTCTGAATTGCTACATAGGTAATAATAACCAGAGAACGAGATTGCAAACAGTTGACATCTCGATCGAAAAATCGAAAAGTCTAGCCGACCCTCTAAGTTTTTTGTGTCCCCAAGGTAATTTTTGCATACCAAAATTTATGGAGAGTAATTTTTTTGAAGGTTTTAAAGTAACGTGAATTCTTGAGTAGGTTTTTACTTGGAGATGAACTTTCAAGAAGATTGAGTCAACTGAGATGAAATCTTCGCGAGTCTTCGAGGAAACTTCGACCGCTTGCTAATCAATTATTTATTTGGTTTGTACAGTATCTGATTCAGTGCTTATTCTGCAAAAGCTGCCCTAAAAGAAACAGCGAAAATTAGCTCTCCGCTTCAAAAAAGGTAAACACATCGCATTTATAAGCAAAAAATTCAGTAGTGAAAACGAAGAATCACGGAGAGTGAGAGGCTGTCACGCTCGCGAAGTGAAACATTTTTTGTCTTTTGGTATGTTTTGGACGAAGCACAGACCAGGTGTTTTCACCCCATGATCGTTTTAACTACCGACTTTACAGCTTTTTTATCCAATCACCTAACAAGAACCTTTTCTTGCATTGTGTAGACTCTGTTGTTCCTGTCAAGACACTAAGCGAAACTTCTTTACAATAAAAGCCACTAGAAACTCGACGTCACTGATGGATACTGGCATGGAGCATTTAAAGTTTTTCGAGGAGCAGGCGAACAAGAATGCGAATTCCTCCAGAATTGGTGAGTATATAAACTAAAAGACTTAAGTTTTTCTTTATTTACAGTCATCTAATAGGAAAACTTCCTCAAAACCTTAAAAAACGCGAAAATTGCTTTCGAAAAGTTCTTCCAAGCGTCGCCAATAACAACAAGAAGTGTAAAGATTATGCTTCAGAGAAGGGGCGCCTTCGAAGAAAAAATCGGGTTAGTAATTAGGAACTTCATTAATGGAAGAAAAGCGACTTTATAATTGGTATGAATAAAACTGATTTCGATTGACAACTAGCAAACAGGAGCTGCAAAGAAAACTTTGATTAGAATAACCTTTGTTTTTCTAAATTTTGATCGCTACTCCAGCTGCAAAGCTCAGTAATAAACACTGGAATTCAAGTTGATTACTTGACCATTGAAGTCCACAATTCAATCGAAATATATGGCTTTGCTTTCTGAAAACCCAGTCAAATTGATACAGTTTTTAAAGAACTTTATAGTTTTTACAGGAAAAGAGTTTCTTGTACAAATAGTTAGGTCTCAGCGGCTTTACATTAATTAACAAAATTTTTCTAAGTTATAGGAAAACTAAGAGAATTATGACTGACTTGAAAGTACTGTCATATGACTCTAGGGATAATGGTTATAATATTCACATTAGCTAAAGTGAAAACTTTATTAGACTTAAATAGATTGAAATATCGACTGCAAAATGGCGAAACATCTGTAAAGTTTGTCATAATGCAAATGTGGTGACATTATGATCATAATTGAATTTACAGCACAGATATTTCGAAATATACCTAAGAGGAATACCTAAGAGGAGAAAGATGGGAAAGACGGAAGAATTAGAAATGAAAGAAAGCTTCAATCCACTCTTCTAAAAGGATACTTTTTTTACTCGAATGAAGAAGTGAATTCAGTAAAAGAAAATTAAAGTTTTTCGAGGCGCGCGGGGCGGAGCTCGTGTGACTTTGCAAAACCTTTATCTCTGTTGGAAACATGTTATCTGTTTTCTTAAAATAGAGAGTTCGCATATCAGCATCTGATAAACAACGAAAAACCATGTATGAAACTATAATGTAAAAATGCTAAATTAATTTTAAAAAAACATGAAGTCCACTTTGCTCTCCGAAATGATTATGTGGGACTGTCACTTATTTATAACTTCAGCTATAGTAACTTGCCTTGTATGCAGAATTAAAGATTTCATTCAAAATTATAACAAAACCGTAAATGTTCGCGGTTCAAGATGGAATCGGTGTTCAAATGTGAGACTGCACTTATTGTAAACGTTATAACTAGCGCTGCTTCAGGCAATAATTTCTTTCTTTCTTTTCTTTTCTTTCTTTTCTTTCTTTTGGTCACCTCATACCAAAACAGTACAATAAAGTAAAACAAGTACAAATTAAAATTGAACTATATAGTTGACAATTTACCTTTCCGTTACAAAATTAAAACTTTCGTGATTAACATAAAAGACTTTCATTATGTGTTACTGATCTGCAGTTGTTCTTAACCGTTCGTCGCGTTTTAAATTGGAACTTCCTAATAAAAGAAGTGTCATCAAAATAAAACACTTCTTCTTGGAAGGCGCTCCGGCGCTCTGATCGGCCAATTTGCGGCCTATAATTTGAACTTACGGTACAGAGCACCAAACTCATTTTTTGCTATTGTTGTTGTTGTTGTTGTTGTTCGCCATGCTCAAGTTAAGAGGCCGTGAAAAAGTGAGACCATGGGTTGTAAAAATTGCTGTACTTAACATACCTTAATCAGTCTTATTATCAAGTGCAATTTTCATTAAAAATCCAAGTTCACATACCATCAAGCTAAATCAAATCAAATATATCTGGAATACAGCATATTTTACGACACTTGGTCTTACTTTTTTATCAGATGAGCATGCGTAGGTATCAACAGCCAATAATGCTTACGTTTAACTTTATACAGCGCCGACTTCAAATCGTTTTGATAACGAACAGAGTAATGGGGTGAACGAAAAACCAAAACTTAAGAAGATCACGGAAGATATGCCTAAATGGAAAAGGGAAAAATTAGTCAAGGAAAACGAAAAAATCAAGGTGAGTGATGCTGATACTTTGCGCAAAATAATTACGGTTGACCTTGCTGGTCAGCAGTTGATTTTACTTTCAAGCAAAGTTGCTGAAATCACTGGTAATTACCACGTAAGTGCGTTCCTTAATTTTTCCAGTTCTTTCCCGCTATATCTCCTTTCTCCCTGTCCTTGTTCAATTTTGTTCTTGTTCTTGTTCTTCTTGTTCTTGTTTTTGTTCTTGTTCTTGTTCTTGTTCTTAAGTCACTTTGTAAGTCAAACTTCGTCTTTGTCTTCTTTTTCGTCTTCCTCTACTGTCTTCCTTTTCGTCTTCTTCTTCTTCTTCTTCACTTCGTAAGTCAAGCTTAGAAAGTAAAGTGGTCCCTCATGATAAGTGTTTGTCTAAACAGAATATCTTAGTATAATAAAGCGAGCAGCCTTTTTCAATCCGATAAATCTTTAGTTTTTCACACATTTTACTCTACTGATGATATCCCGTCTTTCCGATTGTTACAGGAAGAAATAAAACGAATGGAAGACAGAGAGACAGAAGAGCAAAAGAAATGGATTGGCCTTCCACCATGGAAAATAAAGATTCTAAAAGAAAAGGAAGCGCTGCAAAAAGAGAAAGACGAAGAAGAACGCCGAATTCGAATGAGAGAAGAAAGAGAAAAAAAGGAATGGGAGGCCCTTCCACCCTGGAAACGAAGCCTCTTGGCAATGAAAGGGTTTACTCGTATTACAAAGAAAATCGAAGAAAATGAGTCGACAGTAAACCACGTGACAAGGGGTAGGTTGATATTCGAAAACCAACATTTGAACGGTCAAGTGACGCAAAATGACGACAATGCTTCCAACGAACGAGACGAGGATACAGTGACGGATACTAACGAACTTAAAAACACTAACTAACGAAATTAACGTAAAAATTTATTAACCTTAGTTGATGAAACGTCGGTAACAAAATGATGAGCACTGCGTGTACATCACATAGTCTCCTTCGTGGCATAACACGTAACCTAACTGTTGTTCACACTAAGACATATTCATTTATCTCAAACAAATTATACAAATCCAAATAATAATGCCATTTATGACAGTTACGAAGTCTTACTCGATGTAACGGACTAATGACATAGTTTAGCGCTTAACAAAAGAACTATAATTAAACTAACTATTAAAGATCTCGCAACGTAAATAAGTTAAATTATAGTTAATCGTAATCACTGCTAACTGTAACTATAAATCTATATAATTCTAACCGACTAACACCACTTGTGATAGCTGACTCGGCCGAGAACGAGTCTGAGAACAGTTCTGGCATCGCTGAAGATGATGGCGACAACCCTGAAGACAGCATTGGGGAAGACGATATGCAACAGCACGAGGAAAAGATGGAAGATGAAACTACTGCAGATGAGGACGATCATGATGACCACGATGAGAATAATAACCAAGAGAATGACAACCAAGTGAACGGCGATTTGGATGACGTTGAAGCGAATAATGAGAAAAGTGAAGAAGACAAAGATATCGAGGAAGTGGAAGAAGAAGACGAAGAGAAAGAAAAAGGCGAAGAGAAAGAAAAAGAAGAAGTCAAAATGGAGGAACAAAACGTTCCTCCTCCCCCCACAGAGTAATAGTAATTTCTTTTCGTATTTCAAAAACAACCTATCTATTAATGGTCACCTTTACTTCACTCCAGTAGGAAGTATAAATAGCAGTAGAACGTAGCGTGTCAATCAAGTCATTGAGGCGGGGGGGGGGGGGACCCCATACATAAGGGGTAGGGCTGCTCGTTGGAAATTCTGAATGATGATGACCCTCTAACAGGGACCGTGGAGCTAGGAGAGCTAGGGGGAGCTATAGTCTCCCCTTCAATAATTTAGCCGCCATTTTGAATTGATATACTTCCGCTAATCCGTGCTGAAATGAGTTTGTGTAGGGAAACGGCAACCAAAAACGAAATTCGGATTTTTCACAAAGAAGGATCTATAGTTAGTGTCTTTTTTTCTTTTCTTACAATGAATTGTCTCATTCATTTCTTATTGTGAGTCGAATCTCGTCCTGGTTAGGCTCAGTCCCCAGCCGACGGGGATTTGTGTTCCAGATATATTGGGAAAAAGCTTCATTTCATCAGGAAATACCCAAAACGTACCGGCAGATAAATTAAATGGAGGTTCTTTTAGATTTACGTCACTCTAAAGCTACGACGAGCAGCCCTGTACCCTTTTGTCTCGCCACTCCTTCCCTTCCGGGATTTTAAGCTACAATTAATCACTTTTCCGCTCGTTTTGACACTTTCATGTCGTCTAACATTTTGAATCTCGCACGCATGCTCGCTGCTTTTTCAAAGAGAGCAATTGATTTTTTAGACGGTTTTATCAAATACATTACTGAGTGTTTATTTCATTCTAGCACACATTCGAGTGATAGCATGATGAATAACTATATTATAATTCAGTTTTTTAAAAATAATATTGTTTATGAAATAAAATAGTATTCAAGCGAACTTTAGCGTCATAATGGTGTGTTATTCGGCAGATAGAGTGAGAAGTCAGTGTGCGTTTAGTAGCAGAAATTAGTCACATAGTTACTGAAGTCCCCTCCTAGGTAACTAACCGATTGCGCAGCTCATTGCCTGACTCAGAAAACGAGTAACAATAATTCTAAATTTTCTTTTGTTAGTTTTGCAATGAACGTTGGACTCGTAATCGTAATAGAGCGAGTCTCCAAACCAGGTAATAACCCAAAGATCGAATAGGAGTTTAGAGACTAAATTGGAAAAACCGGAAAGTAACAACGAACAGATCTTTTTTTTAATTATTATTATTATTATTATTATTATTATTATTATTTTAACTTATAAGAACTTTTACAAATTCATATATATATTTCTAATATTTACAACTTGTCTTAGAAGTTTTTTTTTTTTTTGTTATTGCTGTTATTTTAAAATACGGAAATAAATAAACAACTACGTACACTAATACACTACACACCACCCCCCTCCGTACATACACACACACTCATAAAAATATCTCTGGTGCCCCACTTTGAATTATTCTCAATAAGACAGTTTCTATACGCATCTATTTAAATGTCTTGTTAATTTGTCCCCATTTTCTTAAATGTTGTTCTATCTTATTCCTTGCACTGGCCACTTTATATTCAATACGTT
>JAAAQI020115106.1:0-15901 GCA_011800005.2 Stichodactyla mertensii
GGATGGATGGATGGATGGATGGATGGATGGATGGATGGATGGATGGATGGATGGATGGATGGATGGGTGGGTGGGTGAGCAGTTGGACGGATGGATGGATGGATGGATGGATGGATGGATGGATGGATGGATTTCTGTCATTGAAAGCGTGTGTTCTCTGAGTCAATATGCAAATCACCCTACATGTAATGACGAGAAACGATCAATCAAAACGTAGGATAAATACTGGAAGTAAGGATAGAAGGTGAATGAATAATTCAACTACAAAATGATTATCAATATTTCGATTGACGCTTTCATCCCATTTCCTTCTATTCTGTCCTGTTTTTTTCATTTCTCCCTCCCTTTCATTTGCTCTCTTCCTCTTCAGTCTTCTCGTCTTGTTAAGCATTCATTTTCTTCGTTTACTTTGTATCCATTTCTTTTTCTCTCTCCTTTTTTATTTCGTTTACTATTCATCCCTTCCTCTCGTTTAATCAAGCTCTTATCACTATTATTGTTCTCATTGAGTATACTTTACAACCATTCATTCACTTTTTTCTTATCTTAATGCTGTTCGCTTTTTACTATTCGATGGCTTTGTTCTCAGTCGTACGATGAGTAAAGACTCGGACACGATGCAAGGCTGCCAGCGACGTTGCTTGCAACGGGGAAACCGTGTGTCCACCCGTGCACTTGAACCATTGTGCGCTACATCATCGGTGACGTCGTAGAAGAGAAACGAGTTCTACTTTTACGGGTACGGGAGGACAAACGATTCCTCCGATCCGTTACAAGCAACGTCGCAGGGAACATCGTAGGTATCGTGTGTCCGAACCTTAATATCGGACTGATCCTTTACTCGCTTGTTTAACACTTCTTAAAGGCCTATACACACCAAGGGCTTTGCTCCGGCAGCAGGTTTCAGGGTCGTTTTTGCTCCTTCGTGTGTACCAAGATTTCATGTAAAAAAGGTTGTAGCTGGGGCAGAATTTTGCCCACGGCTCACGCTCCGGCCCTGACATTGTGGTTAAATACCAGCGACTACATGGACCACACTATGCCCAGCAAGCTCCCGCAGCATGCTCTCTTGTGTGTATACGTACTAGTTATGCAAAATGACCGGGGCCTCTTGGGCCCATCCCTAAATCAGCCCCATGCAATGCTACCGTAAATGGAGCTCCAAATCAAAGTTAACCTGAACTGAAAAGGAAACTGCAAAGGAAGCTGGATCAGTTGTGATCTGCGCATGGCCAGCATGGCATGACCGCTTGCACAATAAACAAGATGTTAATTTTTTATTTTGTCAGATTCAGCTGTGGAATGATTAATAGGAATAATCTCATGATTAATTAATTAAGTTTTAAATTTCTTATCCGTATGAAGACGTGTAAAGTTTCCAGTCTATCCTGGAGTCTAGCGCGGGGGAAGTAGGTCGTGGAGGGCTCAGAGGAGCCCTGACCTTCAGCAACAGAAACTAAAGTTTAGAATGTAGTGTCGCTCCCTGCTTGAGTCTAAAATACGCGCGAGGGTAGCCACAAAAAACACAAAATGATCACTCTTAAGCCATTAAATTTATGCAAGTATTTATGTATTATTATTCTTAATCTATCTGAGGGTATAATTGATGTACATCACCAAAATATATGATTTACTATATCAAGTGATTTAGTAGACTTGGACTGATAGCACCCTAGTCGGTGAGCATTGGCAAAGTTGTCGGATTTATAGAATAGTGTCATTAACGCTTAAAAATATTATTGCATGTTTAGAAAAAATAATCATCATAAAACAAACAAAGAATAAGAATAAAAAAACCGTCTCTAGTCTTTTTAATATATATGCAATCAAAAAGCCAACAGATAATGAAAAGCTAAATAAGGTAATTTTTCTTTTTTTGTTAAAAAGCTTTGACGAAGAGTTTTTGTGGAGGAAAGCCTTATAGTTCTCCATGCTGTTTTGATGTAAAAATCAACGCACAAAAGAAAACTTAAAAGAAAAGCGAGATATTTACGTTTTTTTAAAAAAAGACAGCCTTTCATCTACGTATGTATTAAAGCTCCAGCCATATTGAAGTCGAATATCACGTGAGTAAATTATCTGTCGACCAATCAGAATTAAGCAATATGTAATCAAGGGTTTGCAAATGGGAATGTCGAGCGGATCAAGCAGCAAAGATGGCGGACCTGGAAGCAGTTTTAGCCGATGTTTCTTACCTTATGGCGATGGAAAAATCCAAATCCACGCCAGCAGCAAGGGCCAGCAAGAAAATAGTCCTTCCTGATCCATCGTATGTAAAATTTGTTGCAATCTTGAGGCTTTAAAGCGAAGTGTTTTCTCGAGACTTGGTTCGAATGTGTGGGGCCTTATCTTTGTGTTGTTCGCTTTCATTCAGAGTTTACCATGTAATGCATAAATATCTCAGCGAAAGAAATGAAGTTACATTCGACAAGATCTTCGACCAGAGACTAGGTGAGCTTGACTTTCGTTATGTTGTTATTTTTGACTACAAAGCGGCATTTAGTTAGTGTTTTAGCTTGAACGCTTTTCCCCTCATTACTACAACCCATCTATATTAAGCTTATGTATTCTCAGTATTATCTTGTATAAAGTAGACTATTCTTACCAAAATTAACTCTTTCTGTATACTTCCTCTTCTAGGTTATCTCCAGTTTAAAGAATTTTGCCAAACACAATGCGACGAACCGGTTCCACAACTGGATTTCTATGAAGATGTAAGTGACAACCCTAGTGTTGAGATCTTTATTTATCATCTCTCGTTCGCTTGGCTCTCTCTTCTTAGCTAGTTATTGTACAGTAGTTCTAGCATAAATGTCTCTGGGTTGGGCAGTTGGAAAAACCAGGTATTCGAAGCATACACCATCCTTAATGCCATCCATTAGTACAAGTCGCCTGATCAACGGCAAGTTTTCAAGTTATAAGAGTCGGAATGAAATAGGAGGCTGCGAAGACGATTAGTGAACGAAAATATATCTTTGTACCGACAAACATCACATCACAATTGTCAGATGGAATACTGCTCATGGGCGCCTACAACACTCTTTCGGAGGTTAGAAAATAGTGTTATTGTTCTATGGAGGTAATTTCCGTCAGTAGATTCTCTTAGTTTTAGTAATTATTTTATTCTTAAACCTATCTGACATTCTAGGGATAACGATCGTCAGCTTTTATGGCGAATTTCGCCTTTTATTCAGAAACTCAAAAACTGAGCACACGATGAATTATAAATGCAAACCTACGGACTATACGAAAATCGGCCTGTGTATTTGAACAATTTGAGGATCTACCTTCATTTTGACAGCATTTTTGAAGAATTCTCTGTGTGCTTGCTCGAGGAGAAAGCCATTTGAGCGTTCTATATTTACAGACAGACAATCGTACTTCGAACTCCGGCCTTCGATCGCTCGAAAAGTTAAACAAAATCCGCACTTTTTTACTGTATCGTGGTCGGTATTGTTATTAAAGCAAGGGAGATTTGACTTGGAATATCGGGAACGCGTAGGGTATATAGATTCATTCAGTTCGAATAGCTTTGGGTGTCGAAAGTCGAATGTTCGGTATAGATATATATAAATATTTCTGTTTTTTTAAATGTTTCTTTATGGACATAGTTTTTCTGCTTACACTAATACACATATTGGTATTGTGAGCAATTTTCACGCTTATTTGCAAAAGCTAGAAAATAATATTCTTCCGTTTACGTGAGCAAATGCTAACTCCACAAAACGAAATTATTAGGGCTTTTTTTGGCAGAATCCACTGCAAGTATTACACAAAAAAGTATAATTAATCCATAAAATAATACATGTGCAGTACTTGGGAAAGTCTGCACATTAAATAGAAAGAAAATAAGTTAAAAATACCGAGTCCAGATCTAATGTTTTTGCTTTTCCAAATTTTCCAATCGATGTAGTTATAAGCAATACAATAAATAGTTTGTCTAAATTATGGTGGGCAAGTTGTTACTAGACAATACAGTATCGAGGAAACGGATTTTGGGGATTTCTTGGTATATATACCCATGCAAGCTGCTTGAGGCACGAATTGCACTCAATTTTATGTTTATAATTATTAAAAAACAGTGCATGGTAGATCGTTTTTAATAATTTAATAATTCCATAGGATTTGATCCTATATATGCCTTTATTTTATTATGAAAACAGAATACTTCTATATAGTGTAATCTTTTTACTTGATAATAAATTCTAATGTCTATGTTATTTACCTCTCTGTTTCATTTAGTTCCTTGTGTAAGATTTTCTTAAGTACAATTTTGGGCTTTCTTAGGGATCAAAAATAATAATATTCTCAAGCTATATGAATGCAGGTGTTAGGGTGAACTGTGACAGTGAGATGATATTGGGTCTAACAATGTCTTACATTGTGTATATGGAATATTCTGACTGAGAATTAGAATAGCTGTTTTATTTCAAGTCTGAATGCTAATGATTTATCTTGAAATAAAAGTTATGCATATTAATGAATGAAGAAACAAAATGCTGAAGTGGGACTATCTACATTTATTATTACAACCAGTGCAATAATGACCCATTTTGGAAAAGAGAGTTGACTGAAACATGTAAATAGCAATAACCATAGAGTGCAAACTGTAACTTTAATTTGTATATAACTTAGTTTTTAAGCATTTGCAATTGCAGTTAATATTTATAATTATACATATATTAAGGCGAGGGTAATAAAATAAAAGGTTTTTACTTTTTTTATCTATATGGTGTTAAATTTGAATTTCATACTCCAATTCTCAAATCAAGAGTTCAAAGAATAATTAAACTTGATAAACAGCAGTGCTCAAAAATGAAATTGTGGGTGTCTGACCTAGTGTTAGATTTGTTTGTCATTTGTTTAACAAATTACTGTAAATTACAAATAAAGTTTAGAAATTGATGTAAGAAAATCAATTTGCAGTGTTGGAAATGTCAGACATTGATTTCCTTGATACTTTAGTCCATTGCATACATCTACCTGTAAACTGTGTGACAGAAAATCATGTTTGTTTTCAATATCCCATCAAATTTTGAAGGTCCTTCTGACAACTGTAAAGTAGGATTTTTTGCTGAATTGTGTCAAGACTTTATTCAGCATAGCTTCTGAGAGTACAACTCCATGCATGTACCGGTAGTTTTTTCCTTATACATCTATTTCAATAAAAGTTGATAATGGTTTATCCAAGACCAATATGAGGTTTGGGTGTCAACATGAGTATTGGTGATTACAGTAGGATTGCAACCAAACATTTCCAATTTAATTAGATGAGCCCACAACCAACTACATATTAGCAATTTAAAACCATTCTAGCATGATTACAACCATGCATTAGCAACATTTAATGAGTTGAGCTTTCAACATCTCACAATTTCTGTCCCAAATCAACCATTTTGGATCTTCCATTAACAACATTTATTGAAATATGTGTATATCGGCAGCAAGTGTTCAGAAAGCTCCTGGAACTGGAAATAAAGGTGGGAGAAAATTAGGAGTTGGATGGTTTTGAAACTTCAAGTTTGAGCAGAAAATTTTGAAACTTGACATCACAACAGAACATGTTTTTGTAGCAACTGTTCATTGATACTGCAGATGCAATAGACAACATTTTCAACTGTACAATAATATTAACTTTTTCCCCAAAAAAGTGTCCAGTTATAAAAATATTATGGTCAATTATCTGTAACAAGAAACTTCTGTTTTAGTCGCTAGCTAGTTTTATATTCAGATAATGAAATATTTATTTGATGCAGGAAGACCTTTGTAGTTGTCATAGTGACAATTGGTGATAATTGGGACCATAGAGTGAATTTTGGATTAGAGGGAGGGCTAAAATTCCAACTATCTAAAATGAGTAATGACTGAGACAATACTTTTTAAGAAAAGGGAAAAAAAACCCTAAAGATCCTTTTGAGTGAAAGATCTAATCATTTTTTGACACAAACTCATTTGCGACATAGAATATTCAAAGTAAATCAATTCAAAATGGTGGTAAAATTACTGGGGGCATGGGAGGCAATAGCTAGCTCCATGGAACCCAGACATATATGTGACAATTTAACTTAATTTGTAAAAGATGTTGTTCAGTTTAGTTGGAATCCAGTAGTTGATTTTACTAGTTCGATAGCTAGGTTGTCTGCTTGGTTTTATAGTAAGCTTGGTTTTGTAGTATTTAAAAAACGAGTAGCAGTGTTTTAGTAGATATACGCAATTGTGACTAAGTCAAATTTGAGTTCCTTTTTTCACACAGACTTTAAAAACATGCAATTAAATTTGCAAATACATTGAGTTTTTTGGATTGTTAATGTAGGATACTTCCATTTATATTTTCTCTTCTCCTAAAAAAAAAATGGAATAAATTAAATAAAATTAATAAAAGTGAAATAAGAGGAAAGAGTAAAAAATAAATTAAATGAAATAAATTCATAACAAGCAAGAAATAAAAATTCCACATTCCATGTTATTTTTTGGTAGGGGAATTTTTTCCCTGAGAGAGAAATTTTGAACTCATGATGGAATAGTTAATTTCCTGTTTCACAGACATTAATTTTTATTTTCATTTACTGTCATTATTCTCTGAAAGGTCTTGACAGACAATTGGGTTGATGTTGAAGAAATGTGGTCAGAGACTTATAACAGACGCATGAGACATGGATTATTATAATATTACTATCATTAAGTAGAATAATTCATGAATTAATAATTAAGTGGATTAAGTTCCAGTTTAATTGCTATGAAGAGCTTCAGAATAGAGACAAGCAGATCATTATGTATTTTAACCTATTTTCCTCTTTTTGTTGATGTTTTATTTTTCATTTTTTCCATATTTTCTTGCAAAATATTAAGTGATATTTGGCTTATTTCATTTCTATTCACCAAAATATTCATAGCTGTAGTAGCTTAAATACACAACATGTGAATTCATCAATTAAGTTGGGATATTTTTGACACTTAATTTGGATATTTTAATCCACGAAATATAATTGTACAACTGTACATCTATTTCATACATGTTTTGGCAACATGAGCAATGTAGATTATTCAGATTCTGTAATAACAATTTCAAAACAAGTGTTTACAATAATTTTAAGCTCTAGAAATGGTTTTGGCAAGGAAGCATTGACATGAAAAGTCTATGTGTCATAAATTCTATGAATATAATGTGATTGATACCAGTGATGCTCAATACCAAATTTATTTGAATACTTTTATTGCTAACCTTAGCCACCATTGCATGGAGATTATTATACCAAGGGGTGATTAGAATTTCCAAACTGCACCCAACCACTACTTCTTGGTACTTACATTTACTCTAGATTGGGAAAGTATGGCATTTTCTGGAATTACACAAGATATTCTTTGGTATCTCACAATATTTTTGTAGGTTGTGAATGCTATAAACATCACTTTAAAATTTAGATTGTAATTGTTGCCACATTGATTTCTTTCAATGCTTTTAAAACATGTTGAGTTGGATTTTTAGGGTATTATTTAAATATTTGAGTGCCATGGAGGCTATTTCAGCTGATACCATTATTGACATTTCATGTATCTGATTACCTTACATTTGCAGCTTTCAAATCTCATATAACTCCAACACTACAATATCACTTTAAAAATTCCACAAGTTAGTAATTACATCATTGTCTTTTATTTGATCATTTCTTTTTGTTGTGGCCTGAAGTTGGAATTATCCTAGTCTAGGAATAACCAAAAACATAAACAATAAACCTCCCACACATAAGCTTCCAGCTGTTATTCTCAAAAATAAGACAAAGGATATAATTTGAAATAATCTTAAAACTTCATAGGCAAAAATGTGAATCTGTATATTTTTGGGAAAATTCTGGTTGAAGATAAATTAAAGTTAATTGTTGGAGTTAAGATACTACTGTAGTATTCAGTGAATAAGAGAGTTATATTTTCATTATGTATTTTCACTGCATGTCTAGATGATAATAATGCCAATGAATACCCAGCCTTAAATCAGATGACTCATCTTCTTTATTGTATGTTGTAGCTTGAGGGCTATAAACCTATAACAGCAGCATTAACAAAACCTGGGCTTTCAGACTATTGCTTGGTGAATAAGTCTGAAGCTAAGAAAAATGAAAAATGAATGAAGTAACGACAAATGAAATAATATGCCTAATAAATTAATATTTAACCTATGAACAAAAACCTGTAAAATAATATACTCGGAATTATTTTTAATTTGGGGGAAAAACTTGTCATACGCAAATTTCATCATTTCTGCCTTTCTGTGCTGTTGTGTTTAAATATATATTACTGCCAGCTATTTTTATAGGATTAGGATTTTTGACTGACATAAAACTGTAAATCAATTTGCAAAATGAGTTGGTGCACATAGGGCTGGTTGATACATTATTTTTAACCAATCAAAATGCAATATGATCAGTGCTTCAAAAGGTATATTTAATTGGATTATGCTTGAGGTAATAACATCTTCAAATGTGTTAGAAATCTGTTAAATAAATACATGTCTTTGATCTCAGGCTTTAATTTTTAAAATTCTTGTTATAAAATTGAATAAATCAAAACCATGTACCATTATTGTTAAGCATCTCTTATTTTCCTTTTCATTTCATTTAGACTTGCAGTTTGACTATTTTGTTTTTTTGTGTGTTATTTTGTGGGTTTGGTTCAATTTTGTAAGTGCATAAATTATCATAATGCTTTTGCATTTTCTGGGACAACAATTTTGTAAACTTAATTTTTTAGCAACTCCCCCATAAAGTGCAAAAGTGTTTTATGCTTCTTTTTCATAGCTTGCAGTTTAAAACAATTATTTCAGGCCAATAAATTGGAGCTAGAATAAAGAATACGCAGAAAAACTTTTTATAAAAACTTTTTTTTCGTATTCTTTATTCTAGTTACTATATCTAAATCTCTGTTAATAAAAATAAATTGGACATTAATTAACTAAAGTATGTTTAGCATGTAGTTAATCTTCACTGCATACCACTGTTATTATTAGGTATCCTAAAGGAAGTTGAACTTGTTTGCATCAAGAAATACTGTTAAAATGCTTAAAGTAGAGGACTTTCACACATGTGAGATGAAACAGGAATAGATTTTACAAGTATAAAACAAAAAACAAAACAAAAAACTAGTTATTGCAATAATTATTAAATCACACTGATTTGGTGATGATATTCAGATGCCTTAATACACTTTGCACTTGAATTTGGTGCGACAGAAATTTTGTCATAAGGTTTTAACATCTAGCTCCTAATGTCTCTAAGAGCAGCAGAGCAGTTACTATGACAGGTCATGGGAATGAATCTGATTGGTTGATTTTGTTTGGGCTGAAATATTAAAACAAATTCAGACAATAAAACAAATTCAGACAATCAGATGCAACCATTCTCATGGTATATCGTAGCAGTTACCCTTAGAAACATTGGGAGCTAGATGTTCAAACTTGAAGAAGTCTGTATGACAGTTATTAGCATGTGACACTTAACCAAAGTCAAGCCCATGATTGCCCACTTAACCAAAGTCAAGCTGGGATACTTATCTGTTTTTAGTATTACTTTAAAGGGAGATTAGGGCTTATTAACTGCTTTTTTACCTTAACTTTAAAAGAAATTTAACATGCCTGATGACCATCTGGTAGGAAAATGAACTTTATGCAATCTATATATTACAGAGTGTATATAGTATGATTATTATTGTACTTTCAGTATAGATTATGTTTTTATTGTCTCCTTAACTTGAAATGGTTCTTCAAAGTCAAGAGGGTATTCTTCAAGTTGGATTAAAGAGATTAGGATGATTTAATAACTTGATTATTTATTTGTGACCTTTTAAGATCAGAATCTGTCTAAAGCATGTACCGGTATATATTTTCTATATATACATATATTGGTATTACTGTAATATTGTACATTTTTGTCTCAAAATGGTATGCCATAAGTTATTGAGATAATTAGAATAAAATACTATCAGGGCAAAAAAAGTACATAGCTCTACCAATGACCAGCTGTTATTTTTAGCAATGGCTACATGTATTATCAAAAATTGATGTTATCTCAGGATCAAATTCTTCAAGTTTTTTGTTTAATGTTGTGCCATATTGTTCTCACAGTATTCCTTTTAAATTTATAGCAATAGAACTAATCGGCTAACACATTGCTATGTATGTTTCAACCCAATTCAAATCTTTTGGGAATAAGATTCTTTGTCTTTTGTATTTGCATAGCACATGAAAAATGCAATGGAACAAAAGTTCTTATTCCCAGAGGTTTTGACTTGGGTCGAAACGTACATAGCAACATGTTAGCCAATTAGGTCTATTATTAGTTTGTGATGATGATTACTGTCATGATTACTGTCATGATTACTGTCATGATTACTGTCATCATTCATTATAATCATGATTATTATCATGAGCTCTCTCAATGAATAAATGAAAGAATTTATGTCAATAGATATAAGAAACATTAAGAGTAATTTATTTTTGTTTGCTTCCTTTTATAATCAAATTTATTTGTTTGCTGTTAACAGATAAAAGAATATGAGAAGTGTCAATCTCAGGAAGAGCGACTCAAATTGGCCAGGAATATCTTTGACCAGTACATCATGTGCGAATTACTCGCTTGCTCTCATGTATGTACATAGAAATGTAACTTGAAATAATTGCATTGTATGTATATGAAATTATATGTAGAGAAAAACAATAATATGCCCTTGACAGGAATCAAACCTTAACATGTACATCCTTGGTTTACTAATCTGATATGTTATAACCCTATTAGTATGCTGCTTGCAGTAAGTAAGAAGTTTGTCATTAAAATAAAGTTTGTATATATGTCTATAATAATGACATACTGGTGATCAATTGTAATAAAACTATGCCCACTAAAATATTAGTATGTATAACATATTGTTGCACTGTTAACATTGCCAATATTTTCCATCCCATTTGGAAATCAAGGGTGGTGCATTAGTAGCACAATGGCCCTTCCCTCTGGGGTCTCAGATTCAATTCCTGAACTCAGCATTTCATGTGAGAAGAGTTCTTGTTGGGTCTCCCTTGATTTGAGGGTTTTTCGCCAGGTTCTCTGGTTTTCTGCCCTCTGTAAAACATGCTCAATTTCAATTTGGTAACACGTAATTATGCAGGCAGTGTGGAATTTGATTAATGAAAATTGATGTTTTTTTTATTCCAGTCATTCTCATTCAGTGCTCTTCAGCATGTGCAAGAGCATATAACTAAAAAAGAGTTACCATCAAATTTATTTGAGGTAAGTTTTGTGTTCAAAAGATGCACTCAAACGCTTCCCATTAGACAATTTCAAATACTAATAACATCATTATACTACTTCTCTGACATTCTAGACATTATATTTCTAAAAAACTACTTGCATGTGGAATGTGGGCACTTTCTTGAAGGGATAATGATCTCAGCAATAATTAGCTTCACCACTAATTTTTTGAATATACAGTACTTATAGTTTTTCTTTAAATTGCATTGACCTTTTTGTGCAAAACCTAGACCCATTAACTTTAAATATTTATTTCACAATTTTTTATCAATAATTTATTCATTTTATAGTTACATGAATACTAGCTACTTAGTAGCTTGTATTTTATAGAAACAAACAAGTAGTAATTATACTGTAGACTCTCTTAGGGAACAGAAAAAAATGGATATCATTAATGAACTTTAAACAACGTGCTTATTTTATATTTTATAAGTGTGCCTCTATTAATTGCTTGGATGTTGAATATTATTTTTTACAGCCATATATGCTTGAAATACGAGACAGTCTGAGAGGTTCTATTTTCCAGAAATTTTTGAAAAGGTAAATATCATAAGGATTCCCAGACAATTCCATGATTGCAGGTAAATTTGTCTGGAGTTTGTTTTTTTCCTTTTTTTTTTCCTTTTTCTTTTTTGAATTTCCCTTTTCTCTCCAATGCAATGATTATTAAATGCATCATGAATACCAGTGTGAAGGCCATACCACAAGTTATGGACCAAGTTTTTTCCCACTGCCTTATGGTCAAAGTGTGTAGTATGTGGGCCATAAAAAAGTGGGGGAAAAAAAACAAGGTTCCATAAACTGAGCGAGCAATGTTAATAATTGATGTTTATTATATGGCAATGAAAACACAAAAATAAAGGTGGTGGTCCATATGGTAAGTTATGGACTACACATAGGGCAATGAGAGGGTGTGAAAATACTTTGTCATATAATAAGTCATAACTATTTACTTCATGTCATTTTAGAGTGGTTTTCTTATGAGTAGGAAACATGGTATATGCTGTAAAATTGAAGTGGCTTCCCAATTTGTTTAAGGAGGCTTGAATGGGTTTTAGAACTGGCATATACACTAACAAAAATGACCCTGAAAAACTTTATATGGCTAATATATGACAGTAAGTGAACCCAGAAGACCAAAGACCATAGAGTAAAGATTGGGATGAAAGTGAAAATATGATGTAAGACATTGCTATGACAATGATTGAACACTTCAAATGTGAGCAAAGTTTTTCATTTAAAAAATCATAGCTCAAAAACTGTTCAGTGAAAATCTTATTTTAAGTTTATGACTCATTCTTTGATTTGAACAAAAAAGAAAAAATTCTGTAATGGGAAATCCTCAAATCAACAAAGTTTATTTTAGGATATTCCCTATTACAGAATTTTTAAATTTTTTCTTAGCACTTATGATCCATTAAATAAAAACCACATGCAAAGTTTAAAGAAATTTTACTGGCCAGTTTTTGAGTTATATTAGTTTGGATATGGGATTTTTGTTGGACAAAATTTTTATTTTGCAAGTTCAAATGACTTTGCATGTGTCATTAAGAGCATACACATGAAAACCGTTTCAAGCCTCCTTAAATGTAAATCATCCAATCATGTGCATAGTTATAGCTACAATGTGGCTACAAATTTGTGTATTATTTGCCACTTATATAAAATCTGCTCTATCAAAAGGGTACTTCCAGAAAATACCCAACTGAACCTCCCCTATAGGGAAGGATTGATGTTACATGTAGAGCCACTTCTCCATTCCCAGAAAGTTTCTCATAGAAAGTACTAGAATATACAATGAAGATAACCTTCCTCAGACCCTTCCCAACTCTTGAAGAAGCATGAATATTTTCTAGAACTGCACATTACTGATTTGTAGTCATAATTCATACAAGCTGACATTCATTTTGGTAATGTCTTTGTTTATAGTGACAGATGGGTGAGATTTTGCCAGTGGAAGAACCTAGAACTGAATATTAATGTAAGTTTGATGTCCCTCCTTAAGAGTGTGTTTAAAATGCTATTTTTCATTTAAATGAGTTTCTTTTGTGCACATTATTTTAAAAAACTAAAATTCCTAAACTTCTAGAATGTTGACTTAAGGTTGTTCTTTCAAAGGGACAAAATGATGTCATTGAAATCAGTTTTTGCCCTCCACTTAAAATTCATTTCCCATATGCAGTATCTACATGTTGATGAATTATAGAGAAAATGAATGAATAAATGAATGAGTGAGTGACCTGGTTAACTTTATTTATTTTATAGCTTACAATGAATGACTTCAGTGTACATAGAATCATTGGTAGAGGTGGATTTGGAGAGGTCTATGGCTGCAGGAAAGCAGACACTGGAAAAATGTAAGATTTATATAAACATAATACATATCTCACGTTTAATGCATATAAATTTCACTTCAATTTAGAGTTTTATTGTTAACCACCTCACTTTGAAAATTATGTATACAGATGCCTTGAAGCAATTCCTAACACAGTTCAATTTGCAGAACAAAACCCCAAGGGAGGGGGTTTTGAATATATAACAAAATAAAAAACTGCTAACGAAAACTTCCATCCTGACTGTCTTTTGTCTACTTTTCTTAGGTATGCAATGAAGTGCTTAGACAAAAAGAGAATTAAGTTAAAACAGGGTGAAACTCTGGCCTTGAATGAAAGGATAATGCTTTCTATGGTAATTATATTATTTATTTCCATGTAATTTTAAATTTAAATCCTTAGGGTATTTCCATGTAATTTCTTGATACTAGTATCACTGTTTGTTCCTTTTTAGATTCTCAGAGTAATGTCAAGATATATTGTAAATTAGGACACAAAAAAGTGGGAAATAATATGATATTAATAATATTATTTAGAGATTAATTTGCATAATATTTTTAGGTCAATTCTCCATTCATTGTGTGCATGACATATGCTTTCCAAACTCCTGACAAACTGTGCTTCGTATTGGATTTAATGAATGGTATGTAACTTTGTTTGTTTATTCATTCATTCATTTCACTCATTCATCCATTCACTCATTTGGTTTGTTTGTGCTTTGGTTTATTTTTTGTTTTCGGTTTTAGGTGGAGATCTTCACTATCATCTTTCACAACATGGCGTCTTTGATGAGAGTGCTGTAAGTATAGACCAATATAATATTGTAAAATAAATTATTTTTATAAAACATCAGTTATCGTGAAGTTTATTTCTACAATACCGGTTTCAAAATTTAATTTTTATACACTTGTCTATCGTTTTTCTCTTCTCCAGGTCCGATTTTACGCTTCCGAAATCATCCTTGGACTTCAACACATGCACGAAAGAAAGATATGCTATAGAGACTTAAAAGTAAGTGATATTTAACGTTATCATTATACCGACATTTTACCTCATTGAAGCAATATTTCTAATGCTTTGTTCTCGTCTCTTCTCATTTTAAAGCCTGCCAACATATTGTTGGATGAGCATGGCCACGTACGGATATCAGATTTGGGTTTGGCTTGTGACTTCTCGAAAAAGAAACCTCATGCGAGTGTGTAAGTATATTTATGAAACAAAAAAGTCAGTAAAAATAAACAAAAAACTTTCTTTCTTTTCCAGCTTTTTCTTCACGCCTTTTTGTATTTGGCGCCATTTTTATCTTTAGCCAATGAAAAGCAAGAATCGTAATCACGTGACCAGAATATCGGGCTCGCTCGCGCTTTACTTTGCCGCCATTTTTTGTTTCATCGAAAAAAGACATGTTCAACAGGACGACGTTCAAAACGATATAAAAATGAAGATTCTTTGCTATATTCTTAATCCAATTTCATTCCAAGCTAGTTCCTTAACACTGATAAGCGTTTTACGACAGGAAAAAGTGATTGATAAACTAACTTGATAATTTTTTAATTGAAGAGGAACTCATGGATACATGGCTCCTGAGGTTCTCAAGAAAGGCGAAGCATACGACTCTTGTGCCGACTGGTTTTCGCTGGGATGTATGTTGTTTAAGCTGCTAGTAGGGTAAGTCATGTTATGAATACCTAAATTAGGTAAGCAATCTGCAAACTTTTTTAAAAGTGTGACTAAATGCACTCTATTTCCATCTTTTCACAGACACAGTCCTTTTCGACAACACAAGACAAAAGATAAGCATGAGATTGACAGATTAACTCTTACTTATGTAAGTTATATTAATACATTGATGCGTCTTTTATTATCTTGAGTAGGGCTACGTGGAATAAAACAGTTGTTGTACTCCTTCCTACCCCACCATTTTAAGAGTTTTTGTGAGTGTGCAAAAGTTGCGTTAAGGCGAACGTCGCTCGCTTATTCTTCATCTAGGATGTGGAATATCCAGAAACATTTTCAGAAGAGATGAAAGGATTACTGGCAGGTTTGCTGCAAAGAGAGGTCCCCAGCAGACTCGGATGTATGGGCAAAGGGTAGGACCATTTTCTCTTATTTACATAAATAAGAAGCCTGCTGCTACCCATAACAAGGTGTATTGTTTCTCTTTTTATTTGGTTTAGCTGAAAGCGATTTCAGTGTCACCAAGAGAGCATAAATAAGAGAGGGAAACTTCTTACTATCGCGCGCGCCATGTGAATTCCCGGTTGGGCTATTTTT
>JAAAQI020115217.1:0-15897 GCA_011800005.2 Stichodactyla mertensii
ACATATGCGGCTATAAAATTTAATTAAGAATCGAGTCAAATTATTTATGTAGAATTGCAAAACGAGCAGCAGTGAGCTGAAAAACTAAGATTCTTAATGGCTAATTTAAACTAACTAGCCGAATTCTAGGATAGAATTGATTTTGAGGTTTATCAATCAAACCTAATTACTGTTGAAAGTTTGATTGGCAGATGCCAAGAACCTGTGGTGATAGTGATGATGTTGGCAATGATGAATGTCATGATGATGATGATGGTGATGATGCCAAGACACATTTGGCAAGTAATCTAGGTTGCATAAGAATGAAAAAATTGTTTTTGTTATTTACACAAAATTGAATCTTAGGTGTGTATTCTAAGTTGAGGGATCCACAGCTATCCTGGGAAAAGAAGATTAGTATTGCTCAAAATGCATGGAACAACAAGAAGTGCTTTATTCCCAACAAGCAGCAGGTCTTACTTGATTGGGTTTGTCAGAAACTTGTTGATCACATCTTATATAAGAAAGATAAAAGGTTAGCAATAACTTATTGACTAGTCATTATTTAAAGAGTGTATCTGGGGTGGGTTGGGAACTCTAACCTCCCAACTACATGTACCTTTGCTCAACTCCCCTTGTCACCCACTTCCTATGTGTGTGGGCATGATATTAAGCACCTACTGTGTATATTCACTGTAAACTGTAAAGACAATTAAAGAATGCCAATTTTTAAATTTTTCCAACATGTACTGTAGGAATGGAGGTGTGACACAGGCATTAACAGAGATCAATGATCTTTGGGTGTACCTCAAGAACATTCTTCAGAGCATATTAAAACCTGCCGATGGAGGGGGTAGTGTTTCTGTACCTTTAAGCTTGATGCCTCTGTTCTTGCAGGTTAGCTCATGGTTTCCTTGGTTACAAGATATCTAATAAAGAACCTGTTTACAATATAAATTTACCTGGTTAATTCTTATATTCTTGACATTGAGGATCATGTTGTATACATGTAAATACAATAGCTTGATATACTTCACTGCACATAGAATTGTCCTATGAGTGATTTAAGACAATTGGGCCCATGCATATTGGCCTTCTACATGTAATTTGATGCAAATGCCCCAAAGAGGAATGCTTTATGGGTAATACCAATGTGGTAAATATCACAGTAAAGAATTTTTTGAGAATTTACAAATTGGGATAAAAATGGAAAAACTGTACATGTAATGAGCTCATTAAAGACATAATGGCTGTTATTACAGTTGAGCCTGTGTTAAGATACATTATTCATTTTTAAGATTCATTTAAGTGAGGCAATGGGGTCATTACACAATGCTTATTGTCTCATTTGTATCTTATCTGCTAGCATTCATAACATCTGCTATTATCTCAATTTTCCCTGGACTCATTAGTTCTATTTTCATTTTTTCCAGGTTTTTACAAAGACATTTTTGGATCATTGTACTTCAGAAGCTTGCTCTCTGTCAGAAGAACAGGAGTGTGTTGTAGTGAATATCATCCACTGTGGACAGATGATACTCTCTAGTTCCAACTTACATACCTCTTTACTTACAAAGTTTGAAAATTATGTAAGACTAGTGAATATGCTTCATTATTTTTTCCTTGCTTTGTTTTCAAACAGTGATTTAAGGGACTGGTCAGAAGGTAAGGGGGTGGGGATTGGGAGCTTTAATCTTCAATTGTCAAAAGGTATACAAGTGGTGACCTACCCCTTGTTTTGAGCCCAATTTAGAATGACCCCCCTCCATCCCCTCCCCCACTACTGTTAATGTCTCAAAAAATGATAACCCAGCCCTAATAAGTGGCTTATTTTCTCAAGTCAGATGCACCCTTTATTTGGGGTTAAAAAAATAAGTGACCCACCCCCTGTTTTTTTCATGGTCTGCTCTCCACTTTATTTTCTGATCCAGTTCTCAACCTTAGTGGTAGTCTACTAGTCTGTGACTAGTAAATATTGCCTTCAGGCTAGTTAAAGTTGTGAACCACCAGGCAATGGGTTATCTCTCGGCTAGTAACCTCTCAGCTCCACCAGCCCAAGGGCCAGTAATGAATTTTAAAAGTTAAGGTCAAGCACTGAGACCATTTCCTAACACAACATACTGTATATTAAACATTGCAGGTGATGTTCATGGCATCTCTCTTGTCATCGTTTGGAGTCTTTATGACTGTAAACCACTCTATAAATCACAAGATTTGCAAAGAGATGTTTTATCTTCTGGAAGTTTCTTTGAATTTGTACAATTCTTCACAAAGAAGACAAACCAATCATAGAAAGGTAAAGTGTTTAATATTTATTAAATACACTGTACTGATGGAAAGCAAAGGAGGTATGTTATGCTAAAGCATGGTTGAGGGTTTGATCCTGGGACCAACTACCATATACATTGTACTTGTGTGTTCTCATCCTGTGCTTTGAAGGCTTTTTCTATATAGGTTCTCCAGTTTTCTTTCCTCTGCAAAAATTTCAACAATTACAACCAATCCAATGTTTTTCATCAAACACTTAAGCCAAGCAATTACTGCCTGCACTATCAACCTAAAATGGAATTTAATTTTTTTCCCAAAAAATGTTTCATTTCTTTCTATTTCAAAAGCATAAAGTCATATACAAAGGAATTGTACTGAATTGTGGAATTATTGAACAGATATTTTGTAATTTGTTTAATAGCACATTTATTGAAAGTTACAATTTATTTTATTGTTCTCTATAGCTCATTGTTAGAACATTGAGCCTGTATCTGAAAGCGTTTACAGCTTTAATTCTTGTCAGCCAACTTGAAGTTTTTTCTGAGTTCCCTGTTAAGCTAGTGACAGAGTGAATTTATTTATTTATTAATTTATTGTTGTTTTCCACAATGTACATGTATGTTCTAGTTGTTTGAAAGGACTTGTGAACACCTTGTGGGTCCACTGTTGACTGTACGATACATCCTAAAGAACATTAATCTGCAGTATGATGGCAATACATGTGAGATGACACAAGATAGAGTCATATCTCTTGTGCATCTTCTGCATAAGACTTTGTCTGATGCCTTATTTAGAAGGTTAGTCAACAATGATCTATATTGTGCAGTACATGTTAATGACTGTACGGATAATACTGTGTTTCTAATGCACCCTTGCTGATTTGGTTGTGGGTCTGATCTCTGTACTCATCATCATCATCTGTAATTAGGGTCATTTGAAGGTGCCTTACTTCAAGGGCTTTTCTCCGGGGTTGCCTCATCTTATTCTCAAGTAAAATCAGCATTCCCAGGTGGACATATCTCATAAATTGTTGTGTTTAAGAAATTTAGTCATACCCATCATGGACCCATTGAGTTATAGATGTATGCAGGAGTTTGCTTTAAGTTAATACATGTATGAGAAAAGCCTAAGTGTCACATGAAGTGAAGCTGAGCGAGACTCCAGCTTCTTGAGTGCTTATACATGTAGCAACTGAAAAAACTTTTCACACAATATACTTCTTTGATCACGGCATGCATGCAGTCAGCATGCAGTCAATCAAGTTAATGGATGCACTTTTAATTGGTAATACTGTAAATGAAATAAAATGAAGTAAAAGCACAGATGTAAGAACACTGTGCTATTTCTTTTATAGGGAACATCTTTCAGATTACATATCAACACTCAGGATATTGAAAGCCAAAACTGAACAAGGTGATGCCACAGAACCTCAACTCAAGAAAGTGTGTCTAGGAAATTACACTAAATTACTCTTTGATACTCTGAAAAATCTACTGAGCACCTTGAAAGATGTGAACACCAAGGCACTGATGGATTTCCTGCCCCAGTTGTACATTGAATTCTTGAAGGCTAGAAGGTAAGTACCAGAAAAAGGTCTCATATTATCTTAAGCCTTTTCTAAGATGGCAGACATGGTGCATTGTAGTCTAGCTTTTCATTGGTACAAACATACTATGTTGTTCATCACATAGGTGGATTTAGGGGACCTAAGGGGCAGTAGTCTCCCCCTTTTATTTTGGGAGCACTAGACCTCCTTTGTTTAGTCATAGAGGTTTCTCTAATGCAGAAGTTTTCCACCCCCCTTCTCTGATTCCTGGATCTGCCCCTGCATCATGTCTCATATGGTGTTGTTTGTATCAAAGCTAGACCATGAAGTACCTTAATTGTTTGGCTACCCCAGAAAAGGCCTTTTATTACATACATGTACATAATATGCACTTGAATATTTGCTCTACTTAACAGTAACTAGACTTGAAATAGGAGTTTAAAAATGGCTGAAACCTGAGACCTTTACCTTGTTTTTCTTCTAGAGAAAACCACATGGTGTCTTCTTCACTTGAATTTGACTTCTTCACAGAATTGTGTGCACTACTGGGAATTGATAATGAAAATATGTTGTTAAAGAGAAGTGATAGCAATAATTTGTCAAACATACTTGGTTATATGTATTGCTTGTTGGACACTATTCTTTCTTTTGATGTCTATCAGGTATACCATTTTTTGTTTTGTAAAAATCTTTGATATTATTTGCTTAGAAAAAGTGGAATGGAAGAAAGAATGGTAGGGATATGGGGATCATTCTTTTCTTGATAGAGATACATGTTAGTAATGTTTTGAGCAGCTGGTGTGAGGGAGTTAGTTTGAGAAGATATTCCCAAAGCTTAGTTGAAAGTAGTAGGTTGAAGGATGATAAGAAATGATTTTTCAACATCACAGATAGGGGAAGACAATGCTAATGATGGCAGTCAATTGAAATGGTTTCTTAATTTTACCAAGCTCCTCTTGAAGAATCTACCAAGGTAAGGATAAGAGTTTCTATTCATTTAGTAGCTCACTCATCCATCCATCCATCAACCAACTAACCATCTGTCCATCCATCCCATCCCATCCATCCATCCATTCATCCTTCCTTCCATCCATCCATCCGTCCATCCCATCCATCCATCCATTTGATTATTATAGATAAATATATTCATTTATCAATGCATCAACCCGTTCTTCCATCATTCTTCCATCCATCTATCATTCCACTCATTCTTCCATGCAGTTGATGTATCTGAAACTTCTGTTTTTCCTATATTTCAGCTTTGATGTTTTCCAATGTCTAGAAGTACTTCTTAATCTGAATCACTGCATCATTGAACCACATCTGAACACCATATTCAAATATGTGTTTAGTGGCCATGAAGAGAAAATGGTAATTAAAATGACAGTATAGCATTTGTCAGAAAATATCATCCTTGTAGGGAATCCCCTTTTCAATGTCATTTTGTTTGTTTCAGGATCTAGATCATGTGTCTTCTTGTGATTCATTCCTTTCTTCTGTAGTAAGGACATATGTCAAGTTACGACAGGTAGATGAGAAATTATTTTTGGTCAATATTTGGGTGGTCAGTAGGGCATTGGAGGGTGGTCAATAGGGTGTTGGAGGATAGTCAATAGGGTGTTAAAGGGTGGTCAGTAGGGCGTTGGAGGGTGGTCAGTAGCGTGTTGGAGGGTGGTCAGTAGGGCGTTGGAGGGTAGTCAGTAGGGCATTGGAGGGTGGTCAGTAGGGTGTTGGAGGGTAGTCAATAGGGTGTTGGAGGATAGTCAATAGGATGTTGGAGGGTGGTCAGTAGGGTGTTGGAGGATAGTCAATAGGGTGTTGGAGGATAGTCAATAGGGCGTTGGAGGATAGTCAATAGGGCGTTGGAGGGTGGTCAGTAGGGCGTTGGAGGGTGGTCAGTAGGGCATTGGAGGGTGGTCAATAGGGTGTTAAAGGGTGGTCAGTAGGGCGTTGGTGGGTGGTCAGTAGGGCGTTGGAGGGTGGTCAGTAGCGTGTTGGAGGGTGGTCAGTAGGGCGTTGGAGGGTAGCCAGTAGGGCATTGGAGGGTGGTCAGTAGGGTGTTGGAGGGTAGTCAATAGGGTGTTGGAGGATAGTCAGTAGGGTGTTGGAGGGTAGTCAGTAGGGTGTTGGAGGGTGGTCAGTAGGGTATTGGAGGGTAGTCAATAGGGCATTGGTGGATAGTCAGTAGGGCGTTGGAGGGTGGTCAGTAGGGGGTTGGTGGGTGGTCAATAGGGTGTTGGTGGGTGGTCAGTAGGGTGTTGGTGGGTGGTCAGTAGGGTGTTGGTGGCTAGTCAGTAGGGTGTTGGTGGGTGGTCAGTAGGGTGTTGGTAGATGTGTTCATGGGTTGCTTTTAGGATTGTATTTATAAGCTGTTGCCATTTTCTCTAGTTTGACAGGTTAATCATTCAAATGTTGAAGTCAATACAAACCACAGAATCCAGAAAATGTGTTTGGAAAGGATTTCCAGACCTTGTGAGAGAAGAGTAAGTTGTTAAATTTTACTGAATCCTGCACATATAGTCTTTACATACAGATGTATAGAAACATGATGTCATTCTTTCTTTCTTTCTCATCCACTTTTACAGGCTAATCAAAGCCATTCAGTCACTGCCATATGGGCTGAGCACTTCATTATGGAAAACCTTTAATACAGAAATACTTCAAAATTATCTGCCTGCTTTTCAAGGCACGTCACAACATAAAAATCAACAAGACAGTAACATGGATCATTTCATATTTAGTCTTGAACAAGTTGTTGGACTTTTCAGTTTGTTTTTGTTGAATACAACATTTGGTGGAGTGATGACACAACATACAGTAGATTCCACTCAAAGAACTTTGTCAAGTTTGTTTCATGAATCAGTCAGCAATATTCTTCGTCCTCTTTTGGATGCTTATTCAAATATTAGGGATAACAAGGTATTTATTTACAGTGTTGTAGTATGTTTATACTGTAAGTAAATTGATGAATTATGGAGTTCCAGTAAAATATTAATCCTTTTAGAGAATGCTCCAGTTTCAAGTTCTCTGTTATGCAGGGTTAGCCTCTTTTTTGTGTAGAATATTCATGTGTTTCATTGAGGGTTTGTGGAATTTCAAAGTATTTGTACTGTTAAAGTCATTTTCTTCAATCTGTCATTGGTATTTATGCATATTTTGACACTGAAATAAGGCTAACATTGTAGAAATGAGTCTGTAATCAAGAAACACAGCTCAGTATTTGGTGAATTTGAAAAAGGTCTATTCAAAGGCCGAGAAATCAAAGTGATGTAAGTCTATTCTGATATATGCTTTATCTACAGATTCTCACTGAGTCTGCTTGTGTATCCATCCTTATGCTGTTTCATGGCCTACAAGAAGTAAAGATTTTTCTTGGTAAGCTAGGATGTATTCATGATAATCTGGATGCTTACTGGGACAACTACATTAGTGCTCAGCTGCAGAAAAAATCATGTGCAGGAAAACAAGAGAGTGAAAGACTAAAATACTTGTTGGTAAGTAAATTAAATAAAAGTTGATCAAGAGCAGATATCAGGGGCATAGCCAGGATTTTCTGAAGGAGGGGCCCAAACTCAAAAAACCACCATTTTGTTTGAGTCCCCAAAACACTGAACCCAAAAAAAGGGACATCAAAAGGCCAAAAGCTGGCATGTTGTTCATCCCTCTGAACCACCAAACAAAACCCACCCTCCAAAAAAAAAGCACCTAAATATGAAAATTCTAAAAAGCTGCCATTTTGTTGCCAGGATGGGGGGCCCTGGCCCCCTTGGCCCACCCCCTTTGCATATCCCTGGAGTTCTCTGTTACAGTTATTAAAAGCTTTATATGATAATTCTATTTTTCCTTTTCTTGGAAGGTTTTACTTTGCATTCAGAGGGTCAGGATTCAACTTCTACATGACAACTCTTCTCATCAAACAGAATTTCATCAGCTTTTGGATTACATTTTTAGTTTTTGTGATAAAGTTGCATACTGTGGCCCTTTTTCTTGGAATAAACAGGTACACAATAGGGATCCATATAGTGGGTCCCAAGACTTTCAGTAACTCTCTGTCCTACTTCTTTCCCATTGCCTGTCCCACTCCTATCCCTCTCCCACTTCTATTCCTATCCTACTCACTCCTATCTCACTCCTATCCTTATCCCACTCCTATTCTTCCCCTATTCTTATCCCACATACATTGATATCCCACTCCCACTCCTACTCCACCCTGACTCCTGTACCATTCCCATTCTTATCCCACATCCACTCATCCTAATCCCACTCCTATCCCAATCCCACTCCTTTCCCACTTTCACTCCTATTCCACTCCCCCTCCTATCCCACTCCTATGCCACTCCCACCCTACTTGCATTCCTTTCCTACTTCCACTCCCACTTGTTTATTGATTTTTATCTTATTTTTAATAAGAGGGTTTTTGTTTCATTCTTGATTTTCCATCTAGGTGTGGACCATTGATAGGGTTAACTTTTCTCTGGCATATTGGTACTGTCTGTGTGACCATTCAACACTTCTGCTTACAGTGTGTTCTGACAAACAACGAATAAAGTTTACTCAATGCCTCATGCAATCCCTAGTATCTATGGACATAGAATCATATGCAGCCTCAAATCAAAATCATGCTAAGATAAACAAAAAGTAAGTAAATGCCAATGCTTGAGCGCTTGAATTTAGAGCTGGTTCCATGGAAAAATCTTGCTCCTTACCATCATTGTGGGACTTGAAATAGAAAATAATAATGGCCAGACCCTTAAGTCAAAGGAGTTTGGTGGCTGGTTCAAACCTCGCACATGCCACATGTGAGTAGAGTTTGTTAGATGTGTTGTTCTCTCCCTTGCCACACGGGTTCTTCTCCAGGTTCATCAGTTCACCTCCCTTTGTAAAAATCAACATGTGAGTTGAATGTTGTGTGCTGTAAATATTGAATGTAGTGGTAGTGTATGTGGAGTGAACCTCATGGAAGAGCTGCTCACAGGGAGTGATGGTTGTAAAATGTGTTTTTTTAACTTAATCCTATTTATGGCCTTTAGTGTCCAAACCATACAGTCTATATCCAAGACACTGTTACACAATGCAGGGTTCCACCAAGTTCCTTCCATGCAAGACTGCTTGGTGTCTGCCATTTGGCTTCACATTGGAGAAATGTTAAGGTTTGTGAAGTGTGAAATAGGGATAAGCATTATCAACAGTTTGAGCATCTCTCAGCTACCCATGCAAATGCAGTATTGATCAAAATTTGATTCCTTGTCCAGAAATGATTTGAAAATATTTCATGTTAGTCAAGGTAGCAGTTACCTTTACAGTGTCTTCATAATCAATAGTCACATAATGGTAAAGTCAACATTACTCAACCATCAGATTATTTTCTTATTTTCTTGTAACAGTTTGTTTGGCTTCTCCACTAAACCACAGAAAAAGCTTATTAACCTAGTCACAGCATTAGGAACATTACACATAGATGCAGATGATAGCAGTAAGAGTGCTGAAATGGAACAAGAAAGAGAAGATTTAGAAGACAGTGATGATGATACTGGTAAATATAATTAAAATTTAATTTATTAAAAATCATTGTAATGAAGCGTGTGGTTGCTGTGGCAATTAATCATCTGGTTGTTGTGGCAATTAATGTGGTTACTATGGTAATTGATCTGGTTGCTATGCTGATATCAGTCGGTATTTGCCATGATAATTTTTGGATGTTTTCTATGATAGCTTTATAGCTGATGGCAAAAGGTAGCCCAATCTGTGGTTGCTATGGTTACTTTGTGATTGCCATGACAACATTTTGGTGTCTTAGGATGTAAGGGTTCAGAAAATTTGAAACTGAACAGGAGACAAATAATAAGTTAATCAACACTTATCTTGTCCTTGTAGTCTGACTTAATGGTGACCATTCATCTGAATGTGTTTTATTGTTCAAGCTTTCTCATCAGAAGATGAAGATGACATCATTGAAGCACAGCAGAAAGTAGACAAGTCATTACCCAAGACTTTCAGCCCATTGATACCACTTGGAAAGGCATTCAACAATGCTTTAGATGAACTGGAATCCATGAAAAGAACATTGTGTCAAGATTCTGGGAAGAACTCCAAGCAACTGAAAATCATTTCCCAGTGCTTCTCTGTAAGTAAACTTAGGTTTGCCACCTGCTAAGAATACAATGTGTATGAAAAGTAGTACACATTCTGAATGAAAATTAAACTCCTTTTGGGGAAACAGAAGGCCTTAGTTTTCCAAGATACATGACAGTGCACTGTGAATTGTATTTTAATTAGTGAATATTTCAATAATTAATCTACATGTAGTATCATAACCACCAGGCATCCAGGTAAAACTCAACTATATGTAAAGTGTATCTACAGTACAAAACTTCCATCAAGCCCCTCCCCCACCTCCAATGTACTCCCCCAGCTTTGGAACTCAACTACCTGATACATTATTGTGTATTGTGATATACTTAAGCTTAGTTGAAAACAATATGCAATAGGTTGATTCAGACTTTTTCATTGTATTTTTATTAATAGATGCTAGCTCTTCTTCCACTGGATTGGTTGACAGATGTGAATCATTCTGCTAGTATTCTGGGCTTGATGACATGTGATGCCTTATTAGGGAGTGGTCTACTTCAGGTAGCATGGTCACATTATTGAGTAGATAGTATCATCTAACTTTAGTTGATAATCTCTTTGTTTTGTGATTGGTTTGACTGTGTAAAGTTGTTCAACTGCATGTGATAATGAGCATAAGGGCCATGTTATGTACTGAATTTTTTCCCACTGCCTTATGGTCCATGCATGTAGCATGTAGGCAACAAAAAAGGGAGGAAAAATAAGGTCCATATTTTATGTACACAGACCAAGCAAGCGAGGTTAATAAGATGTTTATTATATTACACAAAAACAATTTGGTGGTCCTCTGAGAATTTTCAAAACTTTTCCAAAACTTTCCAAAGCCCTTTGACTCAAATTTCCAAAACCACACAAAGCACAAAAATAAAGCCAAATTTGTGGATCTGAAACATTCAACATAGTTACATTCACCAATGTAAAACAATACGTACACCACACATACAGTGCTGACAGAAAAATCTTTGGTGATTTACAACGAAAATGATTCTTTGCAAGGTATAAGCTGGACAAGCTACATAAAATCCATAACTTTTCCATAGCCTAGTGGACCAAAAATCAATTTTCCAAAACTTTCCAAGACTTTTCAAAACCCTTACAAACCCTGGTCCATACCTTACAAATGTATGTTATGGACCCCAAAATGGCCAATGAGAGTGTGTGAAATTACCTTGCCATATAATATCTCTTATAAATTTTTTTTTTTTTTTTAATTCTGACTTAATAAAATTTTCTTGTGTTTCTAGGAAGAAAGCAAGGAGTGCCTCAAGGTTTTATGCTTGCTCCATCGCCTCCTAAATATTTTGCTGAATGGCTGCATATCTAAAAAGAGGTACCTTATCAATTATGTTGTGAATTTGGATGCCTTTCTTTCCTGGATGCTGTCATCATATTTAAAGTCAAGTCAAATAGAGGTAATTTTATTAGTCAATAATTATCTGAGTGAGAGCTTAGACTATATACTTACATGCTTACACTATGCTTTAAGCCACAATCTATGCATGACAAACTACAGTGTCCCTATAGTTTTCCTTGACAAGTTTCCTTGTTAGAAAGCTGGCATACTAGTTCACTGGCACACTTGAAGAATAAAATTTTGTCATTAAGGAAGATTTTGTTTTTGTTTAATACATCAAATTAAGCTTGGTGTTCCTGTCATCCTCTTTTCTTGATGCTTTATTTTGCAGATGGAAAGTTCCTCAAAACAACTGCAGATCACAACAAACCACCTCTTTTGCACACTAGTGAAATACAGTTTAAGGACTGCATCTCCAGTGTCTCCTGTATATAGCTGTATTGAAATGGTAAGTAGTAACCTATTTTGTGGGATTGTCTACTAAGATCTGCTGCTAATAAAGTTGATGACTCAAAAATAAAATGCAGACAAGAAAAAATATGGAATATTTCAGACTTAAACTAAGTAATAGTAATTAGTTATTCAATTTGTTCATTTCAGTTAACTAAAGGAATTGATGATCTAACAAAGGAGTTCAAAAAATCGCCAAGTTCATCTGTGACAAAAATTGTAGCTGAGGGAAATTACAGCCCTCTGCTTGGACTATTTGGTGGAGTTCTGACTGTTTTAGAAAAGGTAGATTTTTTAGTATTTATAACTGTCCTTTGCCAGTGGCCAAACTATCAGATTTTCTTACTCTGGGAAGTTTATACAATAACAGGCTTCAAAAGGCTTGGTGGGTGGAATGGTTGGTGTACACTGTTATTGCCCTGCCTCTCATCACTGTGAGTCCAGTGGGTCGGGTCACTAGTTCAAGCCCTGTGGATACCACATGTGAGTAGAGTTTGTTACTGTTAGATGTGTTGTTCTCTCCCTTGCCACAAGGGTTTTTCTGCAGGGTTGTCTGGTTTTCCTCCCTCCATAAAAATCAACATGTGAGTTGACAGAGTGTTGTGTGCTGTAAATATTGAATGTAGTGGTAGTGTGTGTGGAGCAAACCTCACGGAAGAGCCCCTCACAGGGAGTGATGGATGTAAAAAATATGTATTGAATCACAGTTTGTTATAATGACTGTATTCTACATGTTTGTGGTAATAGGTCATCTCTCATAAGACATCAAAGTTGAAAGAAGTGAGAATGGCTTCAAAAATAGCAACAAACATGACACCTTCACTTCTGAACCTGCTTGCTGCCATCACTATGAAGAAGAACAAGGAAAGGCATTCTAAAAGCAATCAGGACTCTACAGATTGTGTGGAACTCATTTTACAAAATCTTCCAGTGCTGATTGATTCTTACACAGCTGTTCTTCATATCTATTGTATTTCACAAACATCCAGGTAATGATATCATTAACTATTTATCTAAATATGAATGTATATTCTTATTTATCCCACACCATAGAAAATACAGCCAATCAGAATGCAGGGAAGCCATTGTATGTCGGTATTCCACTCTTCCTTCCCATCATGCATTTGTATTTTTTATGGTGTGGGATAAAATGGTTATACTACAATGCTTTCTAAATGGCACACCATGGAATATCCCACTTGTCACTGGTATTTTGTATACACACAGAAAATACAAGTGACACATGGGATATTCCATGGTATGCCACTCTAAAGCATTGTATAACTAGTATAATAATATATATTAAATATGCAAAATGATAAAAATTAGGCATTCCTACATGTAGCTATTATGTGTTACTGGCAACAGTCATTTTGCAAGAGACTGACAGATCTTTCCTCAAAATAATACTACTTTCAGGAGTTGCATTGATTTCATTTAATATACATCCATTCATTATTCTCAGCCATCTAGTTATTTATTGATCATTTACTTTTTCATTGTTTTATTTTTAATTTTTTTTTCTTTGCTCATTCAATTACTTCTAATTCATTCATTAAAAATTAATTAATTGGTTTATTCATTCATTCATCCATCCATCCTTCCATTCATTCATTTGTTTATTTGTTCCTTCAATAACAAATTACAATACTTACTTAATACTTTATTTATTTATTTATTTATTTATTTATTTATTTATTTATTTATTTATTTATTTATTTATTTATTTATTTATATTTATTAATTCCCATTATTTATACATTCATTCATTCAATTACTCTTTCAGTTATTCTCTCACTCATTCCTAATTAACATTTAGCTTCTAAATTTATCTATTTTTAGAAAACTATCTCAAGCAAAAGAAGAGTGTCAGCTTTGGCAATGGTATCCCATCCTACCATTCATTCTGACATTCACAGTAAATTCCCTTCAACAACCACAAAAAGATAGCAGAAAGAATCTTACAGAAAATCTTACAAAATCCTGTCTCCATTTTCTTGAAGTTGTTTGTCTGTCTCTTGAAGACCTGAAGCTTGACCTCCCTCATGACTTCCATAGCAGTTTACTTGCATCCTTACTGGGATTTCTGAATCAACTAGGATGTACAGGAGAAGACAGCTGTATTGAAGAACTGAGAGAAAGTGCCTTGAACTGTGTTTTGTCTTTATTCCTTGGTTCTCCTTCAGACATTCTTGTAATTCTGCTCAAGGGTCTCTGTTATGAACTGGTTAGTAAGATTCTGTCTTTTGCTAATCAGAAATGGCCTCAGGTCTTGGCACACAGCCATTTGTATCCATGGATACACTGTACGTGCATATGCAGTATCTAAAGGTGTGTTAGAAACAGACAAAGCAGAGTAGAATAATTAAGCTCCCTGGATGTTGATTTCTTACAAATAATCAAAGATATAGTGTACCATCATATAGAGTAGCAATGCCATGTGTAAATCCTAGTTTAAGTTGGCACACTAATTTAACCCGATTCTTTTTACCCACAGACATCAAAAACTCTCACCGAGAGCTCTATCAGTAGGATTTTTACCTGTCTTCATGTGTGGTCTATGATATTGTCAGGACGATTTACAAAACTTAAAAAGAAAGAAATTTGTCCAGTTCTCCCACAGGTAAGTCACACACCCTAAAGCCCTCTTACTTAATTAGTAACACATAATTATTCTCTTTTATTTCTAAACATTTTTAAAAATTTTTGTTGTTGTTCAATAGACCTTTTTCGAATTCACAAAATACCACTGTATGTCTTGATTAAAGACTCATTTTTGCAGGGTTAGCCTCATTTCAGTGTCAAAATATTCATAAATACCAACAATAAAACGAAGGATAAACAACTACAACTCAATACAAACACTTTGAAATTCCACGGACCGTCACTGAAACACATGAATATTCTACACAAAAACAAGGCTAACCCTGCATAACAGAGAATTCAAAACTGGAGTATTCCTTTTTGTTTGTTTGTTTGTTTTCATTATTTGTTTTTTGATTCCATTTTTCATTTTCTGATATTTCTTTTTTACTAATTGTTTCCTTTCTTCCTTTATTTCATATGTTTTCAATTCCTGTTATCCTCATACATTTAATATACCAATTAACAGTGGATTCAGATAGAATGTTTAATGGAAATGTTTGTCATGATTATTGTAACTAAACTGTTACTAAAATCACAACAATGTTAAATACTCAACCTGAATCCACTAATATAGCCTTTTTCATTTGTTTCACTTTTTCATTCTCCCCTCATCCTTTTCCCGCCTATTTGTTTAAGGTTCTCATGGGTCTTCAGTTAGTCCTTCAGATGAATACCAGTTCTAACAACTCTGATCTCAGTGCTCTTACATTAGAAGTTATGACTAAATTATTATCTCTAGGAGTGGTAAGGCAGCTAATATATGATTTATGCACTTTTGAAATGAAAGTTTTAATCTCACCTCATAGTTGTCACATTACATTGTTTGATTCTCTTTGAAGTTTCACACTACATGTACCTCCCTATCTGGCAGCTGACCAGTGCTGATAACAACCAAAGATCACAGTCAATTGTCAATATGGATGCCTAATCTTTGATCAGTTGCTTTGATGCCTTACAGTCATGAACCCTTGCTAGCAGTATTTACAAATTAAAGTTATATGAAAAAATAACCCTTCCCTAGATTAATTGCAAAATGGGATTGAGTAATCCCATCCAAATATGCAAACTGTGCAATATTGTATTGATTGTTTTCAACATTTCATTTATTTGATATTCTATTCTTCCATTATCTATCTTCTCAGAGTTATATTCAGCCTCACCATTGTACATTGGCATTCCATGGCAGTCTACTTGTACCTTTGAGTGACAACAAGGAAAAGTATGATTATCTTCCTATTTTTCCAACAAAATTGTGATGTCTATTAAATATCTTTTAATGATTATAATATATACTACTGTCTAATTTATAGATTACCTTTTTTATTTTTCAGCTTTTCAGTGTTGTTTCAAGCTCATTACAGTCTCCTGAGTTCCATTTTGTTCCATCAAAGTGAAGCTGTTTACAACTCAGTCCACGTGTTTGTCAGTTGTGTCAAAAGTATCCTTTACAGTGATCGGGAAACGCCCGCGCCATGCGCCATAGTCACATTTTCACTCAAAATGGCGCATTTAATCTAGTTTTACC
>JAAAQI020115328.1:0-15894 GCA_011800005.2 Stichodactyla mertensii
TCACCACACCAGCACACTGTCACCACACCAGCACACTGTCACCACACCAGCACACTGTCACCACACCAGCACACTGTGTCACCACACCAGCACACTGTCCCACCACACCAGCACACTGTCCCACCACACCAGCACACTGTGTCACCACACCAGCACACTGTGTCACCACACCAGCACACTGTCACCACACCAGCACACTGTCACCACACCCTTTTTTATAAGACGTTATTCATTTAGGAAGAACTAAATTGCATTTAAATAGCTTCCAATAATGTGAGCACTTAAGTGGCTTTCGATGTGGTCAGCAATGGCTTCTAGTAGAATGTTCACAATTCCAAGATGTATCTAAAGCCTGGTCCTCACTAGCGACATAAGCGTAAGCATAAGAAAGATACGCAGACTCAGTATTGCATTTATCACCTAGGTGTGAGAAAAGACAAGCACCGCTAATGAGCAGTACACTACTGAGTCTGCGTATGTTGCTTATGCTTATGTCACAAGTGAGGACCAGGCTTAAATGGGTCTTTCCCAAGATATGGTTGAGTGAGTCCTGTACTTGTCAAAGTCTCGATTTCAGTACGTACCATCGTGAACTGAGATATGTACTAATCTGATACAATGGCCTTTAGGATGATTAAACAATAAAACAAAGAAGAGTTGTTGATTAAACAATATATAATTTACATAATAACCCCATGAAGAAACTGCTACGTTGATGAAATCGAGACTTTGGCAAGTACAGGACTCACTAAACCATATCTTGCGAAGAGACCTATTAAAAGCTCTTCTTCTTCCTTATGGTTAAAAAATTCAAAATGTTAATGAAATATTTAACATCGATTTTAAACGATTACTTGAATATTGATGTGATTTTCTCATATGTATAATTTTTATAATTGCCATTATAATAGTTTTATTCGCTGATTTTCATGATTATTTTGAAATTACTACGTTAATAAACCTCGAAAGAGTTTTCTGAAAAAGATATTCCCATTCACTCTCATTTCAATTGTTCTTTTTTCCCATAATTTTTCTCATCGTTTCACTTGTATTATATCGATGTTTTTCTCTCGAACTAAATCCCAGAAACCTCCAGGCACTTGATACCATTGCGTAGACTGCATAACTAAGCACCTCAATTTGTAACAGCTTCCGAAAATGATTTTTAAGACCAAGGTACTTAATTCCAGCATAGAGCCGAAATTATTTTCTTAAACATCAGCGGGGTCGTTTCATTTTTAATAAACCCCTCTTTAAAATTTTCACAAATACTTACAAACTGAATTATCTAAGCTTTGTTGTGAATCCAATGATGTATGGTACATGACTATTAACTCTAAAAGATAATTGTATATCCGGCTTATAATTACGATGGAAAGATTTTTGGAAACGTTTTGTTTTAGTGTAGAATAATTACTGAATTACCTCGAGTAAACTGCTTGTTATAAAAGATTAAGTTTGAAAGAATTAAAAGCACTGAACTCGGAATGAAAATAGCCATTGCCCAAGAAAAATGTTGTATCTTTTCTACTCTAAATCATAGTAATTATGTCTAAATCTTGCTTTGAATTATGAATTTTAGTATTTTCAGTGTTTTGTATGAAGAAAGAAAAATGCCGAAAACGCTTCTAAAGATGTTCTCCAAAACCCATGCGAAGAATTCCTTTTCTTGTTCACGAAAGAAAGGGATTTTTGATGTAGTTTCGTTTTCTAAGAGTACTTAGAAGCCGACACTATTGAAATTTGCTTCTAATTCTTGCTGAATGAAGGAGTTTTAAGCCGAAAAGAGGTAATTCAAGTAGGTTATTCTTGCCGCGTTCGATTCTGTTCGCCCCCTAGTGACACAATTAAAAAAAGGTTTTTGTTACGTGTTGTGATTTTTATAGCACAGTTTTTCCTTTCTATTCATGAAAGAACATTAACAATATACTCACAGTGTAGTTAGAAATCATCTTCATTCATCTAATTTACTTAAATGTTTATGAATTCAGGAAAAGGAAATCAAGACACTTGTTTACAGATGTGAACTTCCGGATTGAACTAGTAAATTCAATCTTAAAACGTCAGGTCGTGGGCCGGAAAGAATTCTTTAGAAATGTCGAGTATTTTAGCGTGTTATCGCTGTGTTTGTCCATTCGTTTTAGGCCTCAAGATCTGAGACAAGGAAGAAAGAATTATTTTGGGGAAAATTGTGGGGTTTTAAGTGGAAAATTCGTTCTTTGTGGATTTATAGTTTTACGAAACTATGGAGCCTCAACGGTCCTGCTTCCCGTGGGACTAAACTCATGTAGTTGAACTCGTAAACAAAGCTCATTTAACTTCCACCAAATGTTTTATTGTCTTGTTCTTTTGTCGTATGGAAAATCAACAAAACTTCTCAAACAAACAATTGTAGAAATTTCTGTAATTTGGGCAAAGACAAAGAATAATGATTACAATAGCAACGATGTATAACGATTTACTTGCCTGACTAATGATCCAATCCTGCCTTTTCCCTCGTCTCTCTTGTTATGTCTTTAATAAGAGGGTGGAGATGTCTAATAAGAGCTTTAACACTCTGTCTAAAAAGACCATGATTCATTCTTCAGAGGATGCTTTAAGTGAAGCTTTTGTATTTTGAGGAGAGATTCTGTCTTTATCGAACTTTTCTGGCATTGTTTCGTGGTCTAAGAATAAACGTAGCTGAAAGTTCAATCAAAAGAGCTGGCTTTTCCTTCACATTTCTGAGTGAAAATTCAAACATTTCCTGTACCAAATTGAGAAACCAATAGTTCTAGCTCTTTTTGTATTCTTGAGAACTAGCGGTCGTAAAAACTGTAATTGCGACATTATAGAAATATGTAATTATTACAGGAATAGGAAGACCGGTGTGTAGTAAATTTGGTGAATTTCATTTCTTTACAGTTCTACTTAAAACATCTCGTTAAAGTTATTCATAATTCATACGTATGTTAGTGAATGTGCTAGTTTTTCCTTTTCTTTTTTTCTTTTTCAGTGAAAAATTAAGAATTAAGTAGCTTAAGGTCAAATTACGCATAAGCGGGGCGACAAACAAAAAGTAGAACTCGATAATTCGTTTGGTAATTTAAATCACATCAAGAAGATACAAAAATAAACATCATCTTAGTCATAGTGAGAAAAGCCAATTTACACTAAAAATCTCAACTTTGGTTTAATAAATTCGCATTTTTTAAAACTAAGCATCTTGGACCTCTATAGACCGTGGGAATTCAACAAGTTTATTATTCAAAATTTCAAAATTTATTATTTTTTGCCCGCAGATATATAAAAACCGCTTCCCATCTGATACTCCTTCCATACCAGCACAAGAACAGTCTCTGATATTCATCTCTAAGACCTGGCGGTCTGTCTTATAGTCGTTAACAAATTTGGCGCCACTATTCGATATTATTAGACATTGTAGAATATATCATATGCTTTTTAAATGAGGTGTTTTGTAAAAAAGGAGTAATATGTCTCTTAAGCCAGCTGTTTCTTCTAATAAACAGGCGAATCGAGTCGATTCTTAGACGATAAAAACGAAATTTAGGAATTGAAATCACATGATGTGCTTTGAACAAACCATCTTAACCATCGAATTCTTTCTAGCGCAGTTCATAATCATTAATACTTCAATGTTGTCAAATTAATCATGCCCAAGTCGGATTAAACAATTCCTTTCCTAAAAACGACCTGCGAAGCTAATTTTGATCAAATCATCATTTTCGTATTTTAAAAATAATATGTATTTCGTTTTAAATCTAATATGAGTATTTATTAAAAATTTTACGAAAATTCAAGCATCTTTAAGTCGATTCGCACATTATTTAAGATGCTATATTTCAAAAAATATGATATTTAGATGACCAAATTTCCTGTTTTTCTGGAATTTTCTGTTCTACCCATTTATTATTTAACCATTTGTGGCACATATCCTAAATATAATATAGATATCCTTGTACTAAAGCGCTTGAGGTTAAGAGCGTAAGACTGAATTCAGTTAGTTTTCCGATAAAATTCTGAACAAAGATTTGCTCGGGAAACGTTTTATTTTTTGTGAATTTTTTTAAAAGAATTCCATTTAATTCAATTAATATCTTATAACTTTTTTCCCCCCTCTGATTTCCTTTTCTCCGTTAATTTTAAAGTTTTGCTGCAAATGTATTTCTTCTTAAAATCAACATTTTGTTTCTGATATATTTTCATTCAAATTCTAAAGATCCTTTGTTTTTTCTTTGTATTTTTTAAAAGAGTTTTTCAAATGCTAACAATAAGACGTGTGTCGTGCTTTACGTTAAAAATGGCGTCGAATAAAACAGCTAGTAACATGAAAGGATGATTGAACGTAGAAAAAAGCCCTCTTTTTTAATGTTAAACGCCAGTATTTTTTCTTTTAAAAGGTCTTGATAGTAGCAAAAATGATATAAATTGAATAAATATAACAACTTTTTTGAAAGACATGTTTCGGCATGCTTATGCCATCATCAGTTTAATAGAAAGAGTGAATTACAATCGGGGATGTGAATTTTTTCTTTTCTCATTTTTAATTTTCTCGCGCGCCATCCCCAGAAACTCGGTGTAAATACCGAAATTGAATTAGTAAAAGACTTAACTAAGAATTTTAATCCGTTTGAGTGAGATAATGCTTCTCTTATTATAACCCTAAGTAATTCAAAATGAAATTAATTGTCTCACAATGTTATTAGAGCTGGGATTTCGAGTTCTTTACTGATTAAATATCACACAAAAATAGAAAAAAGAAAGAAAAAAACGTCTGCGGTTTTAGTGTCTCGAATCAGGAAATCGCCGTAAAAGGCACCCTTTTTCTTTTTCAAGTGAAAAAAACTCAGAGTATTTGCATTTGGGTTTATTGCGCTGTAAGTTCTTTGACTTGACAGAGAGCGAAAGGACACCTCAAAAATGCCCGAAAGTTAGCGCAGTTAATCAAGAAATTGCACCGGCTGGATGGCAAGTGATTGACAGTCATCTATAAATACTAGTAGGACTTAAAGTTTGACTTCCAAAAACTCGATTTTATTACGTTTGTTACTGAGTAAACATGCAGGGAAATAAGGATTTCCATTCTAACGAGGGTGACAGGATTGAATTGACTTTAATCAATCGTGTTTTTTTTTGCCAATCAGAAAACAATGGCCTAATTTGGTCGTCATATATGGATTAACAAATCCTGAAGCCAAAGCCGGTCTCAATTTCGAAATTAATACTTTTTTAGGGGAGTCTATGATCAATGAATCTGCATCATTTCACCTCGAGAGTTTTGGGCATTTCGTCGATCGATAATGACAGGTGATTGAAAGTCTGGCTTCAGTGATAGGCTTGACTTCATTAGAGGGTAGTGTGATACAGTATCTATTAACTCGTGCCCTGTCAAGGGGGGTGTATGAGTGCTTGATTCATAACGACAAAGCAAAGTCGAATCACCAGATTTTTTGTTATTTCTCGTGTGCAGAACTAATGTCTTTCTTTATATTCCCGTTTCTTTTCTGGTCTTAATCGCGTGTCCCTCAAGAAAAATGTTCATATGAATTATTGTTGCATTTTTAAATAAGAGAAGACCGAGAATCAAAAAGAGGATCGTTTATCAATTTACCAACCAGTAAGTCTTACTTTGAAGCAAGTTTGAACACGGAAAAATGTTATCAGAGGCTATAGGAAGCCGATGTAGCTCTATGCGGGAATATGTTGGATGACGAGCTTGCTTGCCTTATCGACTTGTATCACAACGTTAATGTTTGCATTAGATATAAACAAACTGAAATAGTATTTAGTGAAGACCGAAGAACAGGTGGTCAGTTCTCAGGCAATAAAATAGCAAAATACAAAAACCTGGGGTTAATTTGATTACAATGTATTAGAATCCTTTCATTTGAATCGATAAACCCGAGTCACTCTCTAAAGGACCTTACATTCAGGTTAAAGAGAACAGAATGATTGGAAATTCATCCAGTGAATACCTCACTCCACCCCAAGATAGCCTTTTAAGAATTAGAGGTGAAAAGTTAAAAAATGTGTGACTCTAATTTATAAAGAGATCGAACAAAATCGGCCAAAAAAACTTTAAAGCCCGATTCAAAGCAATTTGCAAATTTTTTCTTCTCTTTCATGATTCCTTTTCTTTTTCTATTGCTATTCTTTAGGCTTGCTATTCAACTCTGTTTTTAAACTCTCTGTGTTGTTGTCTATTGTTGCTGTTCGTATTTAGTGCATTTTTTGCGAGTTTTATTTGCTTTCTTGTTGGGGAGAGACTCCAAGTAGACGCGAAGGTACTTTAGCACCGCGGTAGGTCTGCTTGAATAATTCTCCTAAACCTTTGACTCATCATTGTCCTATAACTTCCCTACTGATCACCAATTTTTACACTATTTACAATAATACGAAATGGCTAACTATACGAAGACGATTTCCAATCGTCTTCCTAATCATGCTATTTGATGTTCATGAACTTTCTACGTGTTCCAAAGCAATTGGAGTGAATATTTCCGGGTCGTAAAAATATCCTTTATTAACGATGGAAAATTCGAAGATTCATTTTAGTATAATTGATGTTCACGTAACGCTGAAATAATGCCTTCAAATGAATGATGAAAATTGTCTTTGCTTTCAAATTATCGATTCTTTTTTAACCCATTTAACATATTTGTGTTAATTGCGATATTTTTGAAGCAGAGTGAAAAACCTGGATTTCTTGGACCAAAAGGAGCCCCTAAACTCTACCACTACTGTATCCTCGCCTTTTTTAACTTTAGAAACGAGTATTCCAAGAAAAAATCATCCATGGTTTGCCTCTAAGGTTTGCTTTTCTAAAACCATCTGCTCCGCTTTCAAAATCTGTGAAATTTAATTTTTTGTCTTAAATATTCTTTTTACAAACAAGCAGCGCTACTGTAGTTGTTCAATCAATTTATATTCCATTATATCTTCGCTTTCTCGATTGTTTTTGCTGGCAAGACAAGACTGGCTACATTCAAATTTCACTAAACAATGCGCATCGGAATGAACGCTTGAAGATGATTCGCCCGCTTCAAAATCTTCCCCAAATGTGTCTTTCCTGCGCTGAAATCGCACTCCGAATACCCTCTTCCACATTTCCCGATAGCTTCATTTTCTTAATAGTTTTTTGATACGCATCGAAAAACAAAATATATAATTTAAGAAATTCATTAGCCGATTCATATAATGGATTCTGATTTTTCGGCAATAACATATGTTCAAGCCCTTTGTCGCTTGAGATGTTTCGCATTTCAAAAGGTGAACAATACAAGGATACTTTTTGTTGTTTACAATAAAGCATTTGATCTTTTTGCGTCGACTCTATACTTCAATACCCGCGAAAACAAAAAGCGTATTAAAGATAGTTGTCCGTGTTCATGTATAGAACTAATTTTCTAATTCAGTGTTCAGTCCAGTTTGTATGAACGGAGCCAAGAATTGACGACTGAAGGTGTTTGTTAGTTCACTTCATTAACTGAAACAGTTGCGTGAATAGCCGATCAAAGCTCTAATACACTGTTTACATTTTGATTAAAAACAATTCGATCTTTTTCAGCATGTATCAGCTGTAATACTAGCGTTAATAAGCCGTCATCAATAACCAAAAGAAGAGCAAGAAAAATGGCCCAATTTTTTCAAAACCAACCAACTTTGCATCTCTTTTCTACTTCACGGGGAAAAAACATCCACCCTTCATTGTTTCCGCGGCCACATAGGTGGTACTAGTGATTCCACATTTCAACTTTCTGGACCTCATTGCAGAGATGTATCCGGGTGACCAATATGCACCTAATTATGACAAACTCATTATGTCAGCCAAGGAACAATGCATTATGTCATTAAATGTCGACCTATATATAACTGGATTGGATAGCTGGAAACTCTCAGTGTAGGAACAACTGTACTTGCTAAGCTACCAAGAACAAGAGGAGTAGGAAGGGTTTTTCTGGAGAATGCACGCCTACGAGAATTCACAGTCCTCGTTCATCAACTCGATGTATCGACCAAATTCATCCCTTTCCACAAACACGCAACAAGGATACAGTGGCTACAAGAACCAGGCTGATTATCCTGTGGCGGTGCGCTTCGATTCTCATCCACTTCACAGCCTTTCTTATAACTCTAGCGCACTCTCCTTCTATCCTTGTGCCTCTAGTCATCGTTATGTTCACGATCTCAACTGTGGTTACACCAGCTCTCTTCATGGCGGTAAGTCAAATTTAACCCTCCAAAAATGAGGAATTAATGCGAGAATGTTCAAAATCTTGCTTAAAATCACTGCAATTATTATATCTTAGTTTATTAACAATGGTATTTACCGTGTAATTTTGGCAAGAATTGGATAAAAAAGTCGTTGAATTCTTATTATAGGTTAATATAGACATCTGTGAAGGAAGACTCATCTGGTGTTGCATTTTGTCCATTCAATTTAATGCCCCTGTATCTTTTAATACTCTAAACGCTATTTTATAGCTTCTTTCTCACAAATTACGTTGGCGACCATAACAAGTTGAAGTGTAAAAATTCTAATAGCATTTTGAAAGACTATTAAAAGCAAAATGAACCAAAAAAGCTTTCAATGCTAAAATTTTGAATTTGAGTGGACAAATTTTTCCGAACCTAAGAACTGTTTGAGTTTTTTGACATCCATGAATTAGAATTGATTGGAAACTTCTTCGGAATGATTTTAAATGATTTAGGTGGTTCAATTTTAAGTCTTATTGATTTTTTCCAGGATTTGTAGCATGCAGAAGACCGAAGAGAATCAGAACTGCGTTTACCCCAACTCAGCTTCTTCACCTTGAAAACGCTTTTGAGAAGAACCACTATATCGTTGGAACAGAAAGAAAACAGCTCGCCTCTTACCTCAACTTGTCCGAAACACAAATCAAGGTTTGGTTCCAGAACCGAAGGACGAAATGGAAGAGACAGCAGGCTGAAGAGAAAGCTTCACAACAAGCTTCAGCCAATAATTCCGATTCCACAGATTGCCACGCCTCAAATCCGCAGTCTCAACAACAGCCTCACACACAAGATGTCAAAGAGACTTCATCCAGTCGCTCTTTATAGAAGAAACTCCAAGAAAAAAAGACTCTAAAAGACTTGTAAAAATAGAAAATCTTTTATCTGTGTTAAAACTAAATCAACTAGCTACATTTATCTAAACTTTAGATCGACACAAGTATATTTATATTTAATAGACAAAGAAATGCGATGATTTTTTTTTTAATTCTTACTTGACAGTTAAATGATTTTATCTTAAAGTTTTATCGTATTGAATGAATTTGTTTTAGTTGTTATCGATTTTGGAGTGAATATTAGACGTAGCGATTATAACTCTATCTTCACAAACTCACTCTGATAACCGAAGCGTCGATACGGAAAAGAAAGCTTCAATTGGAATTCTAAAAAGTATTTTATCTGTAATTCCTAGCTACTTTGACAAGCATTTTAACGATTAATGCTACGGCAAATGATCTAAATAAAGTCAGCTAAGAGATAGAAACATTCGGTAAGATGAAGCTGCATCAATATTTTATGAGATATATGTCTTCTACATTACTGAACACAATGTTATAAACTTATTAACATCACACAAATAGAATTTTTTTCCTTTTTTCTCGCTATTTATTGTACATATTGTAATTAACTTCGCAATGTAAAAAATAAAATAAACTGATAAACAGATATATCGGATGCATTAGTTCCTTTTCAAAACTTTATAGGGAAAAACACGTAACCTTTTTGTAATAAAATCTTAGAGCTTAGTAAAGACGTATTGCTGAATAAAAGAATTTTCAAAAGACTAGATCTCAACGACTTCATTAGTTTGATTGGTGAACATTAGCGCTTGCATACGCCCTGACCTACAAAGCTTTACAATCACTCTTTTTGAGATATTCTTTAAACCCTTGAAAAGTTCATTATTTAAAAATTAAAATCATCTCAAAAGTTCGTTTAATAACAAAATTCGTAACCTGAAGTATTGATGTATATAAGGGGTTTCTTTGTAGTTTTTGGCTTTAAATTAAGAACTCGAAATTGAACGTTCTTGTTTGTCTTTGGAAGCTGATTAAAGCGCTGAAGTTTCAACAGGACTTCCAGTGAATGTAGGAACGAGTAAGCCTATTAGTAAACTCTCAGGTCGTAATTTTGTACCAAGAAGTTAATTGGATCAAGATTATCAAGTCAACAAAATACAAAAGGGTTTCTAAACACTCTAAGTTCTAGTTATCAGCGAATTATTCCTATAAAATACTGATTCCAAAATGAAAACGATATATTGGTTAATTATTTTCTCATCTCTCTTGTGCTCATAATTGGTTATTTAAAACCTATCATTCTTGGCATCACCAACATTAAACAACGGTCTATGACTTTATTTTTCTAAATATTATGCTCAAATTTGGGTCTAAATTATATAAAAAACTCGCTTTATCCTATTTAAGGTATATTTCTCGAAAGAATTTCGTACATTTTCGATTTGCTTTTTTTTAAAGATGGCTTTTTTCGGAGAGACAAACGGCAGATTTCAGTTTAAGCTGTGGCTTCGTTGAGGTATCGTTTTAGAAGCAGGTTTTTCAATGAACCGGGTGTGCAAATAAAGCATTCCTTCCGCTGTGGCTGCCTTCTACCTTTTTTAAATCTACTCCAATTTCGTTTTTGTTTTTTTTTTTAAGAGATAAAGTTTTCTTTTCTTACAAAGGTGTCACTTAAAGAAGCGAATGGTTAAAACACACATATTTGATTTATCAATTCATTTCTCACCTATGCACTTCAACGTACCTTTTTTTTTTTTTTTTTTTGAATTTCGATTGGAATTATCTTACTTGGAGGCAAAAAGATATCACATCAAAGACCACTTTAATTGTTTTTAACTTTGATGAATTGATTCAATTACACTTTTGAGACTTTGTTTACTAGATCTGTGTTGGTCTCTAAGTCAGAAAGGTTCACCTGTCTCCGTAAGTCTAGAACTTATCGGCGTTCAAGGCATTATTTATGATTCTTTACTCAGGATAGAAGCGTTTGATTCGATTAGGGTTCTAGTCGGTTCTATTTTGATTTCTTGTTTTTTTTTTAGGTTGGTCGAATCTCTGAGGCTCTTACACTTACACGGAGAGCGCTACAATGGAGTAAATCATCTAAACGCACGCTCTAATAAAACATTAATGTCTCCCACACATCTTTTTGGTGGGAAAAAAATATGGATTGAGTCTTTTCATAAACAGCTTTGGCAATTAGAGCTGGACAGGAAACCGAAAGGATATTCTAGAGATATTTCAAGGAAAATATATCAAATACGCGGTGATTAGAGTAATTGGATGTGCCAACGTTGTGTTTAACCGCTGCTCAAAGCCAATCACTGTTGGCCCTTAAATTAAGCAATCGGCATACCCTCAAGGACGTTAATACTACCACTGAAAGCCTACATAATGGACTGTTTCTTCCCAAGCTAATAATCATAATATTTGACGCATCGAGAGAAGTTTTTTCATTAAGACATGTCAGCTAACGTATTATTCACTTACTTGGCTTCTTAACTAGAGGGACCTCGTTTGTCTCATTGGGGGAAAAAATAATCAAGACTAAATAACTACTCTTCTTATTCGGGGTATCTTTTCTCGAACCCTCGGTAAAGTTCTAGAGAAAGCCCGTCATTTCGCTGTTGTTTGAGACCATTGTTGAGTGAACTGAGTTCCAACCAACGTTAGCTTAATTCAAATAATGAATTGCCTTTCAAGCTCGATTGGAAAACAAGCGGGAGTCTGTTTAGGATTCGGTGGGGTTTCTCTTGGTGTTTTGGCTGGCTAACAATGGTTTTTTGACCTTCTTTATTCCTACACAGTACGACACAGACAACGTAACACCTTCGGATAGTTGTTCATGGTCACTGCTTTCTTTTCGCGCGTTGTGAACATTGTTCGGGCTTAGAAAAACAGTTGTTCTTGGAAATTGGGGGAGTTATTTGCCTGTGAAAACCGAGTCTGTGACTAAATACATCAAGTATTGAAGACAACACTAGTAACTTTAGCTAATTTCACCGCAGCATCGCTGCCAGTTTGGTGAAAAAAAAAAAAAAAAAAATCCAAATCAAAAAAGAGAAAAACGCTGAAAAGCCATCTTTAATTCCATCTCCCAGGGTGCCATTGTGATTGCTTTAAGTGCGAATACACTCAACTCAACTGTGAACGGATTGAAAATCGACCCCCATTTTTTCTTTTTTTTCTTTTTCTTTTTTCTTTTCAGGTCTTGTGCAAAGTACTGCGCAGACTCGCAGATATCTCTATGGAAACCGTGCGATACTGATTTTGGGTGAATGTTAAGTTTTGCTGGATTTCATAAAATCGTTTTAATAGGAAAACAATTGATTGTGGAGCAGAGAAAAAGGGATTTCCATGAAGAATTTTTAGCCAGGTAAAGACATTTCTTTATCGGTAATAATATGATAAAGTATAAATAGCTGGAAGCGACTAATAATTCGACTCCCACCGGGTTTATTCTTCTGAAGTCTTTTCCGGTAACTTTCTTGGCCACTCGGTTGTAGTTTAGGAAACCTTCAAAGTGCAGGGTGTTTACAAGTCTACCCTTTCCAAAACAAAACAAATTATCGGCAAAAGAAAGAGTACAACTTGAAATGTGCTCTCGACAGACGAGAGAGAGTGTTGATCCGCTGCTGCCAGTTGAGTCCTCGTCAGTCGCCATCCATTGTTCGTCCCATTTTATACAATCGCATTGAGCTACAATTGTCCGGGCACTTGATGTTATTCATTGCTTGTATCTTGTGGTTAGAGGCGATAAACTAATTCACTGTAAGCTTTTGCTGCAAAAAGAAGGTGATTTTCCCACGAGAAAAAGTATAGAATGTGAGGAGCGTTGGTAGTTAATTTAATAAACTAGAGGCATTGTTCATGGGTAGGTTTGAATAATGGAGGCTAACAGAACTGAGAGTTAGAGTCATCTAAGATTATCTCCATTTATTGATAAGCGATGAAATGATTCAACTGCACTCATTCAACCACCGAATATGGATTTAAATGAACTTAAAAAGTCTTAATCTCTTTAGGAGATCGAGGGGTGCAGACCTAATCTACTGTATCCAAATGGACAATTCACCCTTGATCATTATCTTGGCAAGTCAACCCTCGAGATTTTCCAGCCGCGCGCAACTAGCCGTTTCACTTTTCTCTTGTATTTTTGAACCCGCTATGAGAATCTTAATTTTTTCAGTGGAATTCATTGTCTAAATGTTAACAATGAGTTCCAAGATAGCAAGAGTGATTGCCATTATCCAAGTGATCGCTGGCTCTCATTGTCCGTTCCTGCCTGCTGTCTCCGGCCATCTTGGTCTCTATAGCGCACAAGAACAAAACTCCTTTGCTTGTGAAATTGGCCACGCATTACAGTATCAGTCAGATTGTTCGTATACTGCGTCTAGCTAATTACGTTTAGGACGTCGTCACGTTCATTACCAAGCTCTCATAATAAGCCTCTGAAAGATAAATATCAGAACTAAAGCATAAAACCAAACTAACCCTCACACACGTTCTTTTTCTCCGGGAGCATTAGATAAGCTATACATTTCTGAAAATTAAATTGTACTAAATCTTAAGTGACTTTGACCGTTTCATTTCTTTTTCCTTACTTAACAATCCTTTTTACTCGTGGCACACTCCCCATTTCGTTGGACTCCGTTCTCTGAGGACGCCAAAAAAGTGCCCTCGAAACTCGCCTTGGGAAGCCTCAGTTAGTTTTGGAGCAGTTTATTACGAGTTTCCTATTTGGCGATATGCGTAACTGAGTTTTGAAGAGTATTGTATCTTAATAAAGTGATAGTTGTCAAATAAACTACGTAGGACTTAGTCTTCGGTGACAATCTAATTAAGCTTATCAGTGGATTGAAGACGGCACGTTCGAGGTGCGCTGAACTCGTGCGACGGAGCGACTGGACTTTTTCAATACCGATTAAGTAGACACAGCCGAAAAGGCGTCATCGGTGTTCGAATGAATTTTCCTGCGTTTTAATTTCTGTTTAATATAAAAAACAACAACAACAACATAACAGAAAGAAGACGAAAACACAAATGCTTATCGATTACCATCAGGACAAAATTGATTAAACCGAAAAGTACCCTTGTGAACACGTTTACTTAAATGACAGGAGATTCAAATAATGATACTAACTTAGATGCTCCAAGACGGCTCGATTAAAAACTGAACGAGCGACCTTTTTGGGTCGCTGTTAAAGTTCTTAAATTTCACATCCGATAATATTCAATGAAATTGTATGAAAAAAAAGCAGGTTGCAAACGAGGAGGAGGTAGTATTTTGGCGGTAATGCAAGTGGTATTATCCCCTGGGTAGTTTTACGTCAAATAAATTGGTCCAAATCTACACGTGTTTTCAACGCTAGTAAGCCATTTCACTATTGTTCTTTGCATAACCACACCGATGGCTGTTTTATCCTTTGTCCTTGATGTAGTAAACGAATGTAGTAAAATATAAAAAATCTGCTTTTTGGCGGATTTTGAGTCGTATTTTACAATGCTCAAGTTCCATGGTTCACCGGTCTTGGTATTTGGAGTTTCGTTTTTGAAGAATTCGGTTCGGTTATTTTAAAACTTGGTTGCCAATCTTTGAATGTTGACATGGTAGGATCCTGCTCTGTTTGAGGCTGTTAGTTACTGGGAATGCAGCATCTGGACAGCGATATTCAATATACTGATTCCTGACTGTCTTCTATATAAATGTCTCATCGAAACCATTTGCGAAATGTGAGCGCTCTGATCCTCCCAAGTACCATATCACACCAAAACGCTCCTAAACTCGAAAAATAAGATTCTTCCATTTAAAACTACCTTTCAAACTATTCATAATAACAACTCGAGATTAACTTAAAAGTGAATCGAATTTCTCAGCTATTAAACAAAATTTTCACCAGTTTGTTCAGGTTTGGATTGGACTCCCTGTGCTCTAGCCAACACAGGAAGACCACAAGCAGAAATCTCCCCCGCACACGTGCTTGGCACGTTGCTGATTTGTTGGTTTTTCTTTGAATTTTGAAAATGAGCTAAACGTGGACGCTACAAGTAAAAATGACTTGACAATAAGGTGAAAATATCTTGTCAAAGCTTAGAAAATACCCTCTTGAATAGCTTAAGTGTTCATTCGAGACAACTCAATATGACAAATAATCAATAATTATTGAAATGCGCTAACCGGGGATCCCAACACACGAGAAAAATGAAGCCGCATAAACTCGCTTAGTTTTTTTGTCATTCTAAACACGAAAACCTTAAACATTGATTCAAACTTTCAATGGTTTTTAATAGGCTTTTCAAAGGGTTTGACAAAGAAATCTGGCAGCCGTTTGTATTTAGAAATCTTCGACCCAGTTCAGACGTCGAACGTTTGCCGCCTCGACTGAAAGCCATTAAAATTCGACGTTTGATTCAAACGTCGCATTTAATTCTGCCGCTTGCAAGTTAAGTTCAACGTGAGACGTGAGCACGCGTTAAGAAAAGCCAAGGCCACTGTCGTAGTATTGAGTTTGTATGATTTTATCATTACATTTGACTCGACGAAAGGTCGCCGGAGTTTGGATCAAGACCGAACTTAAGTCTGTGGCTGGTTGAGTCGAATTTAATTTTCTGTCGCACTAATCAAATCAGTCGAATTCAATTGGTTCAGACATCGCACTTATCATGTATGAAATGTAACTATTACATTCGACTCGGCAAAAGTTCGATGTCTGAACTGGGCATATAGAGTATTCAACTGACTGAGGTTTCAATAAATCTTTAAATTCTTTCTTTCTTCTTTCTTTCTTTCTTTCTTTCTTTCTTTCTTTCTTTCTTTCTTTCTTTCTTTCTTTCTTTCTTT
>JAAAQI020115439.1:0-15891 GCA_011800005.2 Stichodactyla mertensii
CATGCCATTTTTCACGTGTCAAACATTTTGAGCTGAAACTTCACCTTCTTACTAATATCGAGATGCTCTTTCCATTTGTGAAGTTCATTTTGGCACAAGCTTGATTTAAGGGAGTTGTGGTCAGGTGACCTGTTAGTTCAAATGGTCTATTAATGCTGGGGTTTCAGAGATGATGTTTCAGAGTTTCAGGAAGGTGTGGGCATGGAAGAGAGAGCCTGCCACTTTGCCCATTCCATTTTATCCAATTCCTCTCCCCTTCTCCTCCACAAGGGATACCGGATGACAACACAAACTACAGTCAAGCTATACATCTACAGGATGTATAGCTTAATGTTTGAATTATTACCTGCTGTAGACATTCTGCAATTTCTTGTACCAGTTCCTGGAGAATATTAGAGCCAACAAGCTAAAAGAAAATATCCAAACAACAGATATTATCTGTATCAATAGTTCTAAGACTCATTACTATCCATTAGAGTGGCAGCTAAGTTGTATTTATCTGTGGGTACTTAGTGTGAAGATGTCTTTATAACCTGTATACCACAATAAAGACCCAAGTTCTTGTTTAACATAGAACTCATTGATTGTCTTTATCAGTGATAAGCTGCATTAATTTTGTTATTTTGTAATGCAGATTTGGTTTTTATACTCCTTTCTCATAGTCTTGTTGTTTATACTATTGACATACAAGAGTACTTGAGTGGATTTAATGTATGTGGGAAATGATGTGAAATTTGAATTCTTAACAGCCTGTTGCACCTGATTGAGCAGTTTTTGTATGACTGTGAAAGCTGCACAGCACAATGTTTTCTAGAATTTTGCCATGCCTTGACTGTGTCAGGCCCATGTTTGTGCCACAAGCTTTTCACAGTCATAAGAATTCTGCTCTATACATACTATAAGACATCGCTATTGCTTCCCACTCATACAAAAATGGCTCTATGTTGTTTTGTAGTTACCATGGCATCATCTGGGTCAAGTAGAAAGTCAATGAGTAAAAGCCCCACACGTGAGAAGGTTTTAGCATGAGAATCTGTTAACTTGACCATACAGAAGCGCTGACTGGTAGGCTTGTAAAAATTCAGAAGGCTTCTTATGAACCTCTGGTTGGAAGTTTCTTCTAATCTCTTTAGTGACATGAAGGGAGACTAGAAAAATGGAATATTCCTGGATAAGAATTTTATAATCATCATCAAAACTTAGATTGGGCCACTGTCAGCTGTGCACTGATTGATTGATCAAACATCACCAATCAAAGTAGATCAATGTTGATGGTCACTGAACAACATCGATCATCAGAACCATCAAAAACTATAATTGAACAAACATTTATAAAAGCTTTTCATATCATCTCCATCACCATCATAATCAACAGTCATCGGCATCAGCATAATCATCAAAACTATCATAATCTTCAAAAAGGTCCTATGAACAAAAACACAAACCTGCAGAGATGCTTCTATCAAATCCCAATCCCAGTTTCTGAAGTCTTTCTCCATCATCACCTTAAATAAATAATCAAATGCATTAACTGTTAATACTCAATATCATGATTATGATCTATTACTGACAGTAGTTTAAAAAAAGTTTAACTTCAAGATACTGACCTGAGAATCTCTTATAGCCACCAGGTATGGTTCCTCTAGATCTTGCTGTAAAAGAACACAAAAATATTTATGCAAACTGAAAATAAAATGAGTGGAAACAAAAATGAAAAAACAGCCATCACTTGTTACCTTATTGATACACTGTAATAATCTGTCCTTGTGAAGTTTGTCTGGTTTAATCTTGGGTTCTAGAGCACGAGTCTATGAATAAAATGAATACTGTACTGTAAAAAGATCACTATCAGCATCTTTGAAATCTCAATGTAAGCCTCTCCAATATCTCAACTGGAGAGTCATTCTTGGGGGTAGGGGGTGGTGGTGTAGTGGAAAAAAAGGATGTATCATTGATTGTTTGTATTCTCAACACCCAAAATGATTCTTTATGTGCACAACTTTTTACTTAGTTGCATTGTCTCTAGGGTTTTAATAGACCTTAGCTTGGTCATTCCTTTGGGTTTTTTTCTTTGTTTCTTGGAAACCCTTGAGAAGATACCTTAATATGGATGTACCTGAAACAAAGAATCTTATTCCCAAGAGGATGACACGTGGTCTGAAATGGGAAAACATTACACCCAAGCTAAAGAGGTCTATGCACAGTACATCATTAGGCTCCCATTTCTTATACACTTATTCCAAAATTCATTGCCCACAAAACAAATTTCTAGACAGTAAACATTTTCATGTGAGTGTCCACATGTATGACACTTCAGTTCTGTAGAAATATGTTTGATTTGGATAAATTATAAGATAGACAATCCAGTATTTATTTGGGTTGTCAACTTCTTGCTTATTGTTATTAACCTGGACAACGATTTTTGGAACAGGTGTACACAGCCCTGCCTCAGTTTTTTGTTGCTTGATAATGACTTAGGGTAAGTCAAAATGTCACATTTTTAGATTCTTTTAATTTTTTATAATTTTCTATCTTTTAAAGAATGTTAAAAAAATTATTATTGCAATGCATTATGTAGTGAACTTGTATTCCAAATCTCTTCTCATTATATTCTAATCCACTGAAATTGCACAGGATCCATGTGTTTTATACTGTATATAGTACGTACCTGAGTGACAATCTGGTCAAGGTACAAGCTACAAGGTACTGGCCCTCTTTTCTTCAATTGATGCAGTCTATCCAAACAATTTACAGCAGCACTTGCACGTCTGCAGCAGAAAATTTATTCTCAATAAATAAAATTAATATTCAATTAACAGCCCTAAATTGGGTGAAACCACTTTTGTTGTTACAAGTGTGCATTATATTCTTTTGCACTTGTGTAATAAATCTTTTTGTTATATACCAACTGCCAAAGTCCATTTTTTTGGCAACAGCTCTGAGCAGGAAACAGTAGCCTGGTAATAACAAAACCAGAAGCCAGGTCACTGGAAGTGCAATGTTTATTGATGTGCACATGCATGCTTACTACTGTTTGCAATCAACCGTATAGCGTAAACTTTTTACCGGTTGTTTCAAGTTTCAAACGATACGTTGTCTGGTGTTGGCAGCATTGTTTATAGGGATGAATGTTTGAGTTTTCATGTACACAATGACAACTTTTGACAGGACTAACTTTAGGTTTGTCTGTGGGAAACAACAGGTTTGTCTCGTTTTTTTAGTCATGTTTTACTCCACTTTGTACAGTCGTTCAAAGATCGATCTCAAAATCAACAGATATGGGCACTCCTATAAACCCGGAGTAGCGCTAACCGATGAATTTAGATCCTTGATAATAGATCACCTAATTAGAATTGGTGGAGACAGAACAACAAATTTTATTCCTGTTGGTTCAACTAGACAACAGTACAAAATACGACTAAAAAACAAGACAAATCTGTTGTTTCCCCACAGACAAACCTAAAGTTAGTCCTGTCAAAAGTTGTCGTTGTGCATGTGAAAACTCAAACATTCATGCCTATAAATGATGCCGCCAACACCAGACAACGTATTGCTTGAAACTTGAAACAACTGGTAAAAATGTTTACCCTATACGGTTGATCGCTGGTAGTAAGAAGTCTTTCATCAAAAATGGAGAAACTCTCAAGTTGGTACTAAGCCAAACAGGGGAAAAAGCACAAAATTTATTGAGGGAAAAAGAGTTGAAATAAAGAAAAAGGTAACAAAAAAGCATTGAGAATCCTAAGGTAATTCTGTATAGAAAAATGAGTGACAATTTTTTTCACCTTCACTGGTTGAAAAGCACTTTTTTGTAACTTTTGCCCAAAATTTGCAATTGATAAGTCAGAATTTCAATTAACGGTAACAATGTTTTGTGATAACAATTTTTTGCTGTTCTTTGACTGTTGGTATGTAACAAAACACTTATTTACTGCAGTCAACAGTCTCTGGACCACAACACATACTGTTTCCCTCTGCCCCATAAATAACTGTTAAATATTTACCCTCGTTCTGCTGCAGACACTTCAAATGAAGTAGCTGTGTTGACAAGTGTTGGTAAACAATGAGAGTGACTACTGCACTCAGGGGGGAGCAGAGTGTTGGCCTGGAATAATTAGAGTACACATGGATAGCTTAATATTTAATCATGAATCTCATATCCTCAGATAATTATTTTATTATAAATCATTATATCACAGCCTATTATGACATGCAAGCACAACATTACATTATCCTGGTTAATCATTTACGTGGCTTGCCATTTAGTTGTTACAATGCAATTCTCCTTACTGCACGTAAAGTTTCTTACCAAGTGCAACAGTTCTCCCAGAAGAATTGTTGCTCTGACTGAAATAAAGCAGTCTGATGATGTAATCACCTCAACAAGGCTCTAATCATAAGAAAAAATGACAGTGTTAATTCATAACTTATTATGTCATTACTGGTTGATTTCTGATGGTCAATCTTCCTATAATTATTAATAAGGTGTACAGATGATCTGTAGATAATAAATTAAACCTGGTGGTTATTTGATCCACTGTATATAGGATTGCTGGAATGTGATGCTGTACATTATAGTTATGTAGGGCCAGTCATAGGGCCCCTTAATAACCACAGACAATGATGGATACAGTTAGTGGTGATGAACATTAATTTGATTGATGTCATTAGTGCATCAATTGATCCTCACAGGTAGAAGGACCTACTTATACAAAAAATATAGCAGTTATTTCAACTACTGGTAGCCACAGGGAGCCCACTTTAGATAAAAGTGAAAATAGAAAATAAAATTCAAAAACATTGTGTTTTATTTATTTTCTGTGCTTAAAGTTCGAGATGGTGTGCTAAGTAACGCGAAAAATTGGAAAATTTGAGTAAAAAAGTAGCAGAACATTTTTTTAAAACGCGTAATTTGGTCTTCCTATATAATTTCCCTATGGTCGATCCTGCTGCATATGCCCATCAAGCATATGGGGAAAATTACAAAACCAAATTTTGACGTCTTTTTAACCTTGAAATCCCCAAAAAACTTGATCAAAATGTTCCCTAAACTGGGGGATTCATTTATTGAAAAGTCTTTTTGCTCTTTCGTTTCAAGCAGATTTTCTGCGTGCAGATTTTCGTACATGGTGTCGTACAGGGGCTGTGTGCCAAATGATGCGTAAACTTTCAAATTTTCAAACCGTTGACGACAAAGCCAGCCCTACCCTACCAGCGAGCAACTTTTTGTCACACGTACAAAAATCACGACATGCCACCCCAGATGTCCACCCTGTGACAAAAAGTTGCTCGCTGGTAGGGTAGGGCTGGCTTTGTCATGGACGGTTTGAAAATTTGAAAATTTACGCATCATTTGGCACACAGCCCCTGTACGACACCTTGTACGAAAATCTGCATGCAGAAAATCTGCATGAAATGTTTTTTGTTCACAGCATTTTCTACTACGAAACTTCGAGAAAGAGCAAAAAGACTTTTCAATAAATGAATCCCCCAGTTTAGGGAACATTTTGATCAAGTTTTTGGGGGATTTCAAGGTTAAAAACATGTCAAAATTTGGTTTTGTAATTTTCCCTATATGTTTCATGGGCATATTTAGTTGCCACCCTTTAGGAAGTATATTTGCATAGGAGCAGCAGGATCGACCATAGGGAAATTATATAGGAAGACCAAAATGCACATTTTAAAAAATGTTCTGCTACTTTTTTACTCAAATTTTCCAATTTTTCGCATTATTTAGCACACCATCTCGAACTTTAAGTACAGAAAATAAATAAAACACGTTTTTGAATTTTGATTTCCATTTTCACTTTTATCTAAAGTGGGCTCCCTGTGCTGGTAGCAATGATTATAAAAATTCTTTACCTCAAACAGTCCAGCATTCATAAAGGCTGATAGTACTAGGGCTGTGTAGTTGTTGACCAGATTTGTTCTGAAGAAAAATGTACTCATTTTGTATGTAGTGTTTACAACATCAGTTGCCATGTTGTATCAGAATTTACAACACAAGCCGAAGGCGAGTGATTGTAAATCTGATACAACACGGATGCGAATGTTGTAAACTACTTATCAAACTCCCAGGTAAATAGTTATATTTGGAATTAAAAATTTAAAGATTGAGCTATTTTTCACCGAGAAAATCCAATTTCAAATTAAAAGAGTTTTGTAACAGAAGTTACAACACTCTTCATGGTCATGATTTTCTATTGTCTTCAGCCTAATGAATATTAATGGTTTGATAATATGGTTTAACTCTCTGTGCAGTAATAATGAGAGCCTGTCATAGCACTGACATGTTCTGATATATTTAAACATACTGTACATTATATTTATTTACTAACCTTCCTGTTGCTCTTGTTGCCCTTGGAAGCAGTTCTTGTCCTTCTTGTGCAACAAATCCTTCAGAGAGTTTCCAAGATTCCTTCATCTGTGATGGATCTTAAAAACCAATAAGATACATCAATTTGAACAAAGTATTTGTAATGTTAATGCTCATTCTATCACAGTGCTTAGAAGAGGCCCCATCACATTCATGATGCAGTCATATTAAATCTGCAGACCGTACAGCTGTTAATACAGTTAATTATTTAATTAGCTATAAAGATTATGCAATGACTCACCAACACTCAATAAAGCCACATTGAAATCATCTGTCCATTCAGGTTCTTTTATTCTAAAGATCTGTGATATAATATCCATAATTCCCTTCTGAAAAAAAAGAATTTTACATAAATTATGAGTAGTAGATTTAGAGAATGAAATTCTTATGAAATATATAAACTAATAAACAATTAATAACACTATATTAACCTACCCTAACTTCAGAATTTTGCAAGCAGAATACCCCAAGAAGAGACTGCAATCCTTTGCCATCAGGTTTACAAAAACTGATAATTCCTGAGGGAAAAAATAAAGGTCATTTATGAAATGGGAAATGAGAAATGGCTCCAAAGAAATGAAGTAAAAATTAATGGCTGTATACACTCTTTATATCTAATTCATTCAAATTTACCTGACCAAGTTCTAAATACACTTATGAGAGCCATCTTACTGGCCAATAGACGGCCATCCCTGTCCTCTCTAAAACAATCATAACATAAATGATTAATGGAAATACTTTACTTGTTTCACAGACATTGGGTTATAATAAAAGTATTACTTTAGCTGTGTTTCTGGAGTGTCTGCACTGTGTCTATAGTGAAGATCTGTAAATGGAGCCAAAATAGCCTGAAAAAGGAATGGAAAAAGAATAGATGAACAATGGGAAAATGTCTAACAATATGTCAATTGAAGGACCACAAAACAAAGTGTATATTTTGTATCAATTTACAACTTGTTATTTTATGAGCCAAGCCTGCAAATTAGCACCAGTCATTGGATATTTGTCAAGTAAACTTGAGGTTTTCACTGGCAACTGCTTGGTCTGGCCAGACATGACTGTTTATCAAATTTTCAAAGTGGGAAAATCTTTTTGTCTGACCAGACCAGCTGCACATCAGGTCAAACCTTGTACCTGGCCTGACACAACAGGCTTAGAGAAAAATTATTTGCAGTGTAAGCTACTTAGGGATAAGAGTTTTTGAGTAGGCTGTTAACACCAACCTCAAGTCCAACATCCAAACGCACAAAGTGTCTTGTCTTGGCATTATTCAATAAGTACATAAGTGTAACCATTAATGATTCATTCAGCCTTGGCATCTGGCAATCAAGTACGTTCCTTACAATAGCTTGAATTCCCCCAGCAAAAGATGCTAAGGCTGTGTTCTTGAGAGCTGCAGAGTAACAAGAGGTTGTCAGTCATATATATATACTCTATGTTAAAGCACAGAGCTCTATTATCTCTCTCTAACCTAATTCACACAAAGTGGCCAAACAAGCTCTTTTTAGCCGGTCAGCATCATCTGTATCATCTGAACCTGTAGACACTAGACAAGCTGCAAGTGACATTGAACATGACCTTGGACATATGGCTACAACCTACCAGGCATAAAAAATGATTAGTTAGAGGCTCTATATTAACTTTAATTAGTAGAGTGTCTTCTATAAAGAACCTAGTACTCTGTATGTTAACAGGTGTTTTCATGTGCCGACATTTGACTACCATGTCCCATGGCGGGTCTCAAAATACTGTAGCAGCCTTCTGGTCAGCCTGCCAGTGGCCAAAATACAGGTCAAATTATACTACTGGCAGATGAAAACAATTTTAAACTGACAAGTGGAAAATAAAATGACAGGGGATTATTTATCCTGCCAAATATAAAAAAAACTGTCCTGCTATTTTTATTTTACTAAATTTTGAGCCCTGCATGGACAAGAGATTTTATTTCAGTCTTACATGTATTTTCTAATGTTTGGCACTAATATAACAGAAAATTACCTTACGAATAAATCTTAGGGCCTGGACACGTTCTACTTCATATGCTTGATTAGTGTCCATAGACCTGAAGCAAAAAATGATACCCAGTCAAGAATAACTTAATCTGTATTTAAATATGGTACATGTACAACACTCAAGATGCAATCTCATTCATCTGTTGTTGGTACAGGAAGTTCTTCAATAAGGTTACCAGTATTATATACGTACACATGACAATGATGGACTGAGCAAATAAATTATAATGGTTTCTATAGTGGTACATGTCTTCTTATTCCCTACAGTTTGCATAATCAGATTGTCAAAATTGATAGGGATTCATTCAAGTGGATCCACTTAAAAGTTCAACATGTGATTTTGCTAGCCGCAGGAAATAAGAGGACATACCATGTAAAACCATTGTAAATTTGTTTTTTACAACAAGAAGAAAGCAAAATGAACCAGTAGGAATGCTGTGAGAACTAGGAAATTTCATTATAGCATGCAGCATGTGCAAACAATCAATCACACACACACAATCAACTATGGTATGTACTCTTATTCCCATAAGCAATCAACCAATCAGAAAGTGAGATTCTTAACAGTTGTGTATAAAAACATGATACCTACCTAACTACAAACAGATCTATTCTGAGTTTTAACATGGTTAAGAATTTTGATTCATCACTAAATAAATGGCGTAAGGCCCTGAGACCTGCAGCTCTCACTTCTTTAGCACTCATGGTTAATGGCACCTTCAAACTAAGAATGAAAAATAAAACAATTTAGAGAAAACTATTTTATTTGAATAAATGCAGTGGCACAAGTAGGCTTACTTTGACCATTGTAGCACACTTTAATTAATTTGTACTTCTCACTCTAAGCTAATCAATATAATAGCTATTTTCACATCAGCTTGTTTTTTATTGTTCTTCTCAGCTGAATATATCGCATAACCTCTGGCCCAATTCCCAAGATTCTCAAAGCTGGTGGTGGCTATGAATTCTTCCAGGGAAGATTTGGGGCTAAAAGCTAATCTATTATGCAGGCTGGGGGAATTTATCGGGAGGGGGAGCTGGTGGTTTAGGGGGAGGGGGGCACCTGAAAAATTTGGCTATGAAAGGAGGGCCATAGAAAAAATATATGTTGGAGGGGGGGTCACGCAAAACATGGGCAAAATGAGGGGGGACCAAGTGAAAATTTTATGGAAAACCCTGCATATTTGATTAGCAGGGGTTTGCATAGGGCCATATATTGGGTCAGTGTAAAGCATACCCACTGGGTGTTACTATCTACACCAACCCTGACCCCAGGTAAGATTTCACCGAAACGTAGTTAATGTTTATGCGATAGCCCATATGGGACTCAGTGACAGAGAACTATGCATGCCCAAGACACAACATGAGGGGAAAACTCCAGAAAGTAAACTCTCGCTTGGTTTTTGTTACAGTATATTAATGTTAAGATATGTAATTAGAAATAAATCGCTTTTTCTAAAGTATTGTGGACAATTTAAGAATATTTTTCATGTACATTTCTTAAGCTTGCCAGGATTAATGCATTCATTTTTTGAGATTATTGTTCAGCGTTAGCACAAAAGAAGGCATAGTTCACTAATGTGAAAATAAGCCAGTTATTGGCCTACAGCTCATGGTTATGTAATATATTCACCTTAGGCTATGCCCTCGGTGAATATATATATCACATAACCATGAGCTGAAGGCCCATAACCCTCACTTATACTGTAGATCTATACTACATGTATCACAATACAAGCAGACATGCAGGACACATTAAGACAGAGTTTGAAATTACCAAACAATTATATCTTCATAGGAAAATCCAAGATTTGCTTTTTCATCAACATTCTGAATTAACTGCAAATATAAGTAAATAGAACATTGAACATTGAATTTTTCACAAGCCAAATAACATAATGTAAAATGTATATTCTTTGCTGTACAATGTACAGACTTTGCGCCAATATAAATGAAAGGTTGAGTAATAAATGTTAACTGTTTAGTATTTAATACTGTTGAGCAAGAGTGTTTTATCCGGTTTAAAACATGAGGCATAACCAAGTGGTTTTAGACCCAATAAAACATGATCTGCGAGTTTATTGAATAGTTTAAAAAATGTTTAGGTGTATGTTCTCAGGTTCTTCTGAATTTTTTACGAATGAACCAAGTTTGGCAGAGAAAATCCAAGTTAAAGTTTATGCAAATGAAGATGATATCTTATCAGATGTAAAACCTAACTCCACAGTCTATGATTTCTATTATGTCCCCCTCATTAATTATTTATAAGATTTTTAATTATACATAATCTTTTATGGGATAAGGATACAAGGATACTCCAGCCAGCCAGAGAAGATACCCTGTGTATTATTACCTTAGTAAAGTTATTAACACATCCCATTCTCTTTGTAGTGGACATTTCTTCTTTGCTTGTTATTTGTTGTAATACTTCACGCATATTCTGAGCTGGGTCTGCCACACAAAATGTTAATTGTTATTAGGGACTGGTCATCATTTAGAAGGGAAGGGAGGCAGATGCATTTTGAATTTTACTTGCATGAAATTTGGTGACTCCTCCCCTTAAATTTCTCATTGTCTTTCTTAGCCCCCTCTTTTTTGAGCCTAAAAATGCTGACTCCCCCCCCCCCCCTGCACCAGCTGCTCCTCTTGACTGGTTCCTTATTTTAGGGACTGGTCATTATTTGAGGGGGGCTGGTGCAAATGGGGGGGTGGGTTTGGCAATTTTTAGGCTGCAAAAAAGAGAGTACTAAGAGAGACAATGAGAAATTTAAGGGGAGGGGTCACCTAAATTTTGTTCATGCAAGTAAAATTCAAAATGCACCAGCCTCCCCTCCCCTCTCTAAATAATGACTGGTCTCTTATCAATACAATTGGGATCCTATTTTTCTCTTTGGCCAGACTCAGAATAAAATCCCTGAATCTATATTAAAGCAATTGAAAACTTGTGCGCATGTCTCTGTACTGTGATATATAAATGCTGGGAGATGTAAAGCATGAGAAAAGTGAGCTTAGGTACATGAGAAGCAAGCGTTTCTATCACTTTTCAAGTGCTCTACATCTTCCAGAGTGTTTATATCACAGGACAGCTAAACATAAGTGATCATTTTATATTGCTGTTTTAGCATGAACATGTTTCTCTCCTCTGATATAAGCACAGTAGCCAGCCAATCAGCACATGCTTATATCTCAAATATTTTATAAAACCAAATTTAATTGTATGCTTATGGCTAATGTTTATGGGTACCAGAAAATAAAGTGCAGGCACATCTATTAGTACACAAAGCAGTTTAAAAATTTTGACAATCAATTTCAACTCGGAAAACAGATTGCTTCAAGTTAACATCCAGCTTTCTGGCTAAGGTATATAAGGAATTTTGTCATCAAAAAATACTTTTGAATCAAGCAGTCGTGTCAGACGATACAATGTAGCTTGATGTCAAATATTTATTTTCTTGAACAATTTTACATCGATTTTCTTAACAATTTTACATCGCAACAACACGATCGAAGCGACAATATCATTGTATTACAATGTTAATATCATAATATTTATCTAAAGACAGGTAACGATGAATTAAATTCAAGACAAATGGCAAGCACAAGAACCACACCAGCTGAACAGAAGTCAAAAGTCTCATTTACCTTTGGAAAGATCAAGCGGACTTGGCTCGTCAAAAATGTCATATCTATTGCCTTGAGAGAAAATGTAACTCAGTTAGTCTACATACTGCGGAATGATGATTAGATTGGGGGAATTTTACGTACCTGAGAGGCCAAAATTCCGTTGTAACCCGTACATAATGTAGAACAAGATGAAGAAAGACAGCACAACTGCACCAAAAACCGTCTTGTTTTTATGCTACTGCGCATGTGTAATAAAGGATGCGAGGAGAGACTGAGACTGGTAGTACCACTCCACAGGGAGCCCACTTTGAGAATAAAGGAAAATAAGATCCAAACAAATCATATTTTATTTATTTTCTGTGCTCTGAGACCGAGACAAGTGTGTGCTAACTAACACGAGAATACCTGCCTCCTTAACTGGCCTTTCTGTGGAGTTTTTCTGCCTGAGCGCGGCAGTTGTTGAAGATCAATCCAATCAAAGTTCAAGTAGACAATTATTTTTGACGCTTGCAGTCTTCCGTTTTATTCTCCGTTTTCGTCTGACCGAAAACGTATCAAAAACTTCGCGTCCAAACTAGCGTTTTCATAGCGTTTACACCTGTCAACACTAAAACGATCAAAAACGCAGATTTATGTCATTTTCGCCGGCGGCATGTTGAAAGGACGTCAGCGTTTTCAAAATCCTCCGTTTTCAAATGTCTCCATTTTGGGGAGCGTTTTCAAATGTATGCGTTTAGAAAACGCTCAGCGTTTTCGATCGTTTTGGTGTGGACGCCAGGTCCGATCAAAACGCATCGAAAAGTAAGCGTAAACGCATTAGTGTGGACGCGGTTTCAGAGCAAATAATGATCGATAATCAATGCAACGCTAATGAAGTCTAGGGGGTACGCTGGAGGCCGTTTTGACTGAAGTGTTAAAGTTTAGTTCAATTTACGTTGAATTACTGAAAATCCGGCTGAATCTAATTACAGACGTTTCCAAGGTTTATTCTTTCTAGCTGTGCTTGAGTGTCATTTGGAGTCAATTGGTACTCGGTTTATTTATTGTTATAACTATATAAACAAGTGAACAACATGATTCAAAAGAAAGAAAGAAAAAAAAGGAATGAAAAGGAAAAGAAAAAAGATAAGCGGGGCATCGCTAAATAAAAGGTTTTTATTTTCATACTTTTTTTGACTTTACATATATACAGTCGTTCCCAAAAACGTTGTCCAAGTGAAAAGAGGATTATACGACAATAAAGTCATTAAATATTTGATTTTCGCGCGCGTGGAAGTAGGAATTTAAACGTGCACCATTACATGTACGTGCAGAAAATGTCGACGGCGGTTTACAATGCCGTCACATTTACTTTTGTATATGATTTTCATTTAAATGGCTTTTAAGAAATAGCTTATATTTTTTGTCTTAAAACCTCATACACTCCGACCGCAAACAACTTCTCTCGACAAGTAAAGATTCAAGTTTTTGCATGTATGGGTCAGGAATGGGTTTGATAATTAGCATCACAACTGGCTCACGCGAACTTTTGATAAACAACTACAAGTAGGATATATAGCAACAAACTCCCACGAAGAAAAGCTTAATTGTTGGATTTCGATAAAATGAAACTGTGACACAAAAATCTGTGCACCATAACTTTTTGCTCCCAGGTGACACTGAGAAATGAATCTGAAGTATATCATGAATAGTCGATCTACCTCCTACAACGACACAAAAACGGCTGCGGGGGGAGACTCAAACAGTTTGTTCAGATATAATGCCATTTGAAGCACTTTAGCAGATTCAGTTCACAAAATAATAATATTTGATCATCAGCTGAGGGGATTTTCTCCAACCTGTGTATCAGTCAAGCGACACGAGTGGTGATATAACACGATAAAACTTTATCTGATGATTCCCAGACACTATAGGATTTTAGTGATCCCCCCTCACTATCGATGGATTTACTAACAACTTTATGCGACCCCTCCCCTCCTTTACTGTCTGTCGTTGTTTGGCTGATCCTCCAAACCCCTCCCCTCCCCCCAGGTCATAAATAATAACCGGTTCCTAAGGCAATAAACCAAAATAGCTAGCTACATGCTTTTAACGAGCTTAAACTTGAGCGGTACGTAGCTTCTTATGAGAAGCTAAATGTTTTTAAGCTTTGGTTCTTATATCGGCTTTGGTTCTTATATCGGTCAATCAAAATTATAAATAAAGTACTACGTAAAGATGACAGTTACCCCTCCCCCTCTAGAAGTATCAAAAAAAGAACAGGATAAAAGAAATTCATCATTTACAGTCCATGTGCAGTGTTGCAAGGTGGTGAGTATAAATTCTCAAGAAATTGCCTCTTCCAGGTAACTAGCTCTTGGATTTCTTTTTGCTCTTTTAGACCTTAGAATTTTAAAAAATTCCATTTTAACTTCATGTCGCCCTCCCCAGCTCTTGCCACAACCGAAAGCAATAACAGGGTTCGAACAGGATCCCCCGTGAGAATTTTCAAAACTTTTCCAAAACTTTCCGAAGTCCTTTGACTCAAATTCCCAAAACCACACAAAGCGCAAAAATAAAGCCAAATTCGTGGATCTGAAACATTTGACATACGTTTACCAATGCAAAACAATACGTACACCACACGTACAGTGCTGACAGAAAAATCGTTGGCACTTTACAGCGAAAACAATTCTTTGCAAGGTATAAGCTGGACAAGCTACAAAAAAACCCATAACTTTTCCATAGCCTAGCAGACCAAAAATCAATTTTCCAAAACCTTCAAAGTCTTGGGAAAATGCATTATCAATTTCCAAAACTTTCCAAGACTTTCCAAAACCCGTACGAACCCTGAATAAGCCTAAGTGCGCAAGTCAGGAATTTAGAATTCATCCATTTAGATACTGTCATTTTAGTCGCTGGAATTGAACTTTAGAAACACTGAGAAAGATATGTGTATATTCTTCTTCCTTGTCCGACGGATCAGTAACATAATAACAAGGTTCGCTTTTACATATCTTATTCAGTGTTTCCAAAGTTTAATTCTTTATTATTGTTTACTACCTGAGTAGACGAATTTTCAATATTGCATATAGTCTTCTTACAATGCAGGCTACTGACTAGATGCTTTACACGGTTCAAATGAGCGTCCGAAAACTCAGCTAGTATCCTGACCACAGATATGTGCTTTTGGCCTCGATCTTGTCGCTTGTTGCTATTGGCTGTGACGTTTTTTTAAATGGGTGTATATTTTTCTCGCTCATCAGAAGCTGCCAAATTAAGCTACAAGCGAAACTTTCAAGTCCCGTTCATGAAAACGCCGAAGACAAGCCCGAGAAACATCATGAAGCATTTCCAAAAAGTGATCCTGCTCCTGATCTTGGCACTCTTCACCATACAGGTTGATTGTTCCTGTGTTGACGATAGCAGTCTATGCTCCAGAGGAACTGACTGTAATAATCGCTGTATTATCTTAGGAAGAAGCGGCGGCAGATGTGTAGCGGTTGATAATCCTTGTTGGATTCCGCCGAAGACTATCCAAGTGCCGAAATGCGTTTGTCACTCAGCTCGAATATAACGGATTTAACCTGCCAAAACCTGAGCAGCCATAAGGTTTAAAATAAAATCCGAAACTCTTTATTATAATTTGGGTGTAGTATAACCAAAGCCTTGGGCATTCAACAAGAGGTATAAACTAAGCAACGCCGTGCTCCTAAAACCAATGACAAGGAAATAAAATGTAAACATGAGAAATCTGAAACCTTTATTGAATTAAAATATGGCTGGATATATTTACACTATTACTGTGTTTATTTTTGTATGTATACACCAAATTGAAATAACGTTGTCGGGTTCAAAAGGTTAAATCATCGAAGGTAAGACCGAGGAGGATTCTGGGTA
>JAAAQI020115550.1:7722-32351 GCA_011800005.2 Stichodactyla mertensii
CTACTCTAGTATGTTTCTCCAATTTTCGTAGTTATACCAAAATTTATGTATCACGAGAAAAAATCTTTCTTTCGTTCGTTTTATTTTCATTTTCTTCTATTTTCAAATGTCATGTTCTATCGCCCTAAGAGAGATAAACACGTGTGGTTCAAGTCTCATCCGACAAGTGCTTTGACCCTTAATTTAGTGGAGTGAGTATTTTATATACTTTAAATAATCGCTGTGTTTATGATTTGGCGCCACTAGATGTTGACAACTCTAGTAATCGAATGTTCCTTTTTCCGCAAATCAACGACAAACACTTCAACAGAGCATCGTTACTCCTAAAAACCACCCAGTAATTTACATCATATTGTGCAATGTATCGTGTGATATCAGTACATCTGACTGTTACCCCTGCCAGCGGCTAACTCAGTTAACTTTAAAAGTGGCCAGGAACTGGTCAAAAAAATAGAATTGGAGAGAGGGGTCGCAAAGCAGGATACGAGTTTCACAACTTCTTCAGTGTTTCATTATATTTCACTTGTACAATTTTAGTTCCCCCATTTTTATATAATCTAAGAACCGTACCGACCCTCACAGCGAAATGACAAGTCATTTCTTTCTTTGTTGCTGTGATATTGTCATAAAGATGTCTCGGTTTTTGTCACAAGACCTTTTGTAGAGCATAACAAATGACCCCTGATATTAACAATGTTTATTTTCTGGAGTGGTCGTATTCTATAGCTTCTTTGTATAATAACAAGCTGCTTGGCGCCAGATTTCTTGAGCAAGTCGAAACACCGATCACCCCATCAGGAACAGCAAGCTATTACTTTCTTCTAGACAATCAGCTGTTATGTAACTTTACGTGTGCTGTCGGAGCTGTCACACTAGAAGAATTGATATGAATGCTAATCTTGAACTTGAATGGTAAAGTTACTTTTAAAAATATTACTTTCTCTTCCTGAGATTCATTTTAGGATAAAATGTTGACCTCCTCTCCCATCAAATAGTTTTGGAAAAGGGGTGTAAGTTGGTTTTATTACCGGTTTAAGCATTGAAGATGGTAGGATTTAAGACATTCCTCAGCCCCTCAGTCACAGAACTATTACCGATCTGAACTGCTTACAAAGGGGTGGGATAGTAACACAACAACCACTTTTTGAAGCCGTCATCCGTATTTCCGCAATTGTACCGACATTAGAATGCACAGTAATTAAATACCATACCCTTAAATCTAGTTTTCTTATCTACAACTTAATCTTTTTGTCACATCCTTAGTGTTTGCTTAACGTCTAAGAGATCGTAGTCAGATACGAAGCCACGTAATTAGTCGTGAGGTCTACTGACCAGGGGTTACAAATCCTTCGGGATAACTTAGGGATTATCCAGAAGTTCAGGCTCGCCTTTATCAGCCGGTCCTTCCATGATCCAGCCAAGGGGACGTTTTTTAGATGGCTTTTAATCTACTACAAATGAAAAAAAAATATTGATACTTGGGTTTAGATACCGCGTTCAAAGAGCTATTGACGTTACGTTAGGGTTTAGCGGCTACTGTTGAGTTTGTCAATCATAGGCCGCCTAAGGACAAGAGCTATTCTTGGAAGGTTAAGATAGATGATACTGAGGGGGACGAAAACAGTGTCAGGCGATGATCTCATCTCAGAAGAGGAGAGTCCATATCGCGTTATGATTTAAAAACAAGCCTCTAAAGTTGACGTAATCTTGGCCTTTTTCGTGACAAAAATGATGATTATGATCTTGGAATCACGTAATTGTGTTTCAACAAGCAAACTTTCTCGGAAAAAAATTCCGAGCTCCTGGCGGGATTTAAAACCACGACCTTCAGAGAAAATTTACTTGGTGAAACACCATTACATCATTCTAATCATTTACCAAACATAATGAACATTTAACGATTATGATCTTTATCGATAACGCTGATTACCTTATCAAACCCCGACAAAATAGATTATAAAATAAGAAGTTAGACTTTGAAATGTTCTATTATCTCTCTCGACTGAGTTGTTAGTTCCCGTTAGAGTGATTGCAAAAAACCCGTGAAATAGTTAGTAGAGTGATTTTCCTTCGACCATGAAAGAATAGACAAACTAATAGTTTGTAGTAGACTCTAAACCTATTGTTTTCTTTTGTTCTTTATTAACTAGTACAAACTATATAGTCATTTTTCTTTCACGGACGAAGAAAAATCACTCTACTGTAATAGAGGTTAGTAGACACTAATTCCATTGTTTTCTTTTGTTGGGATTTCACTATTAGTCAGTAACTATTAGATTTTGTTTCACGTTTTTTTTTTTTTTTTTTTTTTTCAATCACTCTATCATAATTCCCTTGCGTCTTTGTTTTCCATTACTCTTATACCTGTGGTTAGATGTGTAATCGACCGCACCTCTTCAGTCGCCCCTCGCACCTCCCCTGACCGACCCCTGATCGAATTATCCCGTTCCCGACCATGACGTCATCGGTCCAAAGTAAAATACGTTTTGTATTTCACGTTCACTTCAGTCAGTTCATATCTTTTGGTCAACTCAAAAACCAGGACAATGGCGAGATAAGGAGGAGACCGGATATTCCTGATTATAATTTATGTTAATCACAGCTTTAATAGCTTTTGAATATCGTAGAATAATTCCTTTCTCTGGAAAGAACAATTCGGAATCCTTCGATTGTAAGCTGTCGGCGAGGCTTCAGAGTTGCACTACAGATCAATATTCGGTAATCCTTTGGGTAAATCTCGAGATATTTTCTTTGAAAACCCCGTTTTTCTTCGTTCAATTTTACCCCCGCTATTTCAAAATACTCCGTGTGACGTTCATGTAGGCTTATGGGATTTGCTTCTTGTTTTACAGCTCGAAGTTGTCAAACTTACCACACGGTTCCACCAGAGGGTTGTTATCTCTCATAACACCAAGTAAAATCTGCCAGCTTTTGAGGGTATTTTCTGCTTTAAAGTTGCCAAACATTGCCCAAGAGCTTAGCTAATCCACAACTTAGATAAAAGATAGAGCAACGATGCACAAATCCATTTATTGACAGAGGCAGATCCAGGATTTTTTCCTGAGGGTACATCCACCTGGGATGAGTTGTTGGAGGGGGTACTCCCCCTAAAATTTCATCCTAGGGGGTGCGCACCCCTTGCACACCCGTGCACCCCCTAAATTCGCCCCTGATTGAAATTCCTAGTTTTTTGTCTGAATTTTAGTCTATCGTAGTTAGTTGGCACGGGTTACGAATTCGCGCGGAATATTTTTTGACGAGTGATTCCAAAACAGAAGCGTATTAATTTCTCTTCCTAAAGCTAAAAGCCGTTTCTGAACTCCCTATGTAAAGAAAGCTTTAAGCTACTACACCAAACTTAATCATGCCGGAGAGCTATTCTTTCTATATATATATATAGATAACTAAATTGAAGGAAACCAAATTTCCATGTTAATGTACAATCTTTCGTCACGAGATGAGATTACCCTGGGTATGAATACCTCATTTCCGGGAAGGCATACTCCTTTGGTGACTAAAGCAAAGTAAGCCTATTACATTAGCTGTGTATATCATGTCCCATGACCATACCTGCTCAGTTACTGATCCAGAATACAGGATATCACTGGAGTGTTACTCATTTGGGGAAGAGACTAGAGTGTGAGGATGTCTACGTTGGGGGAATAATAACTCAAATGTATCAGAAAATTGCTGGGTTCCTTCCGAAGTGGTTAAGTAGAAGTCGGTGAGATTTAGCTTTAATGTTCTTCGGACGTGAGCTCTTCATTACCAATAGTGCACCATTATATTTATGACAGTACGTACCTGCAGGGCGGGGTCTCTACTCTTCCCCGGTTACCTGATGATGTAGTCACTTCCTGTAAAGGTTTTTCTTTGCTTCTTGTTTTATAAAACAATACTTATTCCGTCACTGGGCAAATAACCAAAAACATAAGGATTTTTGAGCAAGTGTTTTTAGCGGTCTTTAGCGCAAAGAGGCACTTGCCGGATTTCTTCGACTAACTTTATTTACAAGCTTTAGATTTATGTCATTTTGTATATTTTTGTACACAGAAAATTTTTTCTAAATTTACAGATTAGCTAGATTACAATACGATTTGAAAAACACGCCCAGATTTAGTGTAAAGTTTTGAATAGTTGAAGTCTTTAAGTACTATATTAGCAATTTCTGGAGAACTCTGGCTGATGTAGTTAGCATGGAGCCCAAGTCCATCTCATGAGTGGATTTAAACATGAACCTTTTAATCTTACCTAAAAGATTAGGATTTAAGATTTGATTCAGATTTGCTGACGGATAAATACTTCAGCTATGACTTCTAACGTAATAGAGGCTTGTCAAAACTGTTGCTTTAATGTTACAATGCATTTAGTTACGTACGGTGACTCTATTTGTGGTTCTGTTGGTCAGGCCAACTGGTAGGTCAATGTCATCCGCCTGTAAATTTAAAGTGATTTGAGTCTTAAGACTTCATTAAGTTTGTTTAGCTTAGTGCTTTCATAAAAACCTTGCATTGATTTTCCGAAAACGTCAAAAAACTTATCTGAAAGATTCTCAAAGTCATTTTTTAAGGATTGTTTTCAGTTTGTATTGATTCTCGTTTGTTTTGGGTGGACTTTTCTGTATGCTGCAAATCACGTCATTACGATCACTACACGAATGCATCAATCTCCATGTTTGACCTTTCTATCAGGTTTCTATGGTTTTTCAAGGTGGAGGGGCATAATATTTCCATTCCTACCGTGTATTTAATAAGATTGAAAGGAAACTCTACCCAGAATTAACATCGAGATACTAGTGGTTCGTGCATCCGACACGTTACGATGGCAGTACACATCAAAGTTTTACTCAATACCATGAACAAATATTAGATGCAATAAGTGCGCGAATCGATGGGATCACAAAGTCACTTCGCCTATTTCTTGATTAACTATTTCCTGTTTATTTCTTCGCATCGGCTTGTTTACTCTTCTCTTCTTTGGCTTTCTGTTTAACTAATACACTGGGGACAGTTTTAGTGAAAAAATTGAATTCTTTTTCAAAAAAGAGAGTGCTTTTTACGTACCGCCCAACTAATTTCGGGAAACCGTAAGTCGTCACGCTAAAACAGTTCGCCATAATCGGCCAAGGAACGGTAATAAATGCCATGTGTGATTCTGGCAGTCAGCCAGAAAAACACGATTCCATGAAGACAACGCGCGAGCTGTGTACACAGAGCTATTCTAGAGGTCTCGTCTCAGCGTTGTGCTCTCCAATGTTCGAACACCAATCAACCTCCAAAGGTTCGTCAACTACTGATATTAGTGCAAAGGTGGAACTCAGTGACTGCTCGATCTCGACGGGTTGCAAAAGCGCAACCTAAACTTACACAAAAGATAGCACTGGGTTGACAAGAGAACAATTAAATAAGCCGTTTAAGTCTACAGTGGAAACAAAGCCATTGGGTATAAAGGTGTGAAAAGCAGGCCCCTATTGTACGGACCAATCAGCAGTTATTTATATCCGATTCCATACGCAATGTGATTGGCTTAAGCCCAGTGAATGATTAAGATGTTGTCACTTATGTTGTTGTGAACGTAACACACGTGCAGGTCTTCCGCGAAGACTGACATTAGCCATTGTCTTGAGTGAGGGTTTTGGCGCGATTCGTACTACCAGGGTTTATAGAGTCATTTTTTACGGGTACTTTGTGAACACGATAGGCGTTCTGCAAATGTGATCGAGAAAGAGTTGTAGGGAGCTGTGACAGTGGGATCCATTGATGGAAAAGTTTGCACACGAAGGGAAATGTTGTAGGCTTGGGTTTACTACGCTTAGCGTTACACGTGGTAGATAATTTGAAGGATGGATGGAAACTCTAATGGCTTAAATCGTAAGGACACAAACCAAGACAACGACGATGTCACGTATCGAAGGAAATGTATTTGCGGTGGTTCGGCGACTAGTCCGATTCTTACCTTCATCTCCATCATTTTAAATATCGTGTTTATATGTCTGTTTGTAGTGGTCTTTCTAAGATTTGAAAATGTTAAAACAAGATTATCGAAATTGGAAAACGATGCCGAAGTCTCGAAAGGAGACATTAGAACTCAGCCATCGGTGAATTCACTTGGATTGTTTGGGTCGAATGATGGCAGTTCAGAAGAATCTTTGCGACGTAAAAATTCTTCGCTTACGGACTCAGGTCGGAGGAGAACGAATTCAACTGTACAGCCACCAACTTCTGGACCGATTTCACTCACAACAAGTGAAATATTGAAGGTAATTGAATGATGTGTTCATAAGTTGTAGTTGACGTAGCGTACAAACTATTGAGCAGACGTATTCGCTGCTCTTTTCGAATTAGTTTACGTTCTGTTGACCGTTTTTTGACTCATCGCTTGTAATTTGAGATAGCAGTCATATTGAGCTCGGTGAGTAAAAGTTTTTCCTCCAATATTTTGTCAACTCTAGAGTAGAGTATGGCGACGAAGTACGGAGTACACAAACCCAACAAGGCCAGCAAAATCGCCGAAAAAAAAGTTCAAAAAATGGGCAAAAGAACTTATAAATGAGAGACTTCGCACAACGGGCTGCACGTGCCAGCCAGGTAAGTCAACTTATTAGTTAAGATTTTGGTAGTTTACTGTGAAGTACGAAGCCTATTCTAATAGGTCAAATTCGGACGTAAATGAGCCTAAATTGAAGTATAGTTCATTGAATTATTTCATTCATTGAAGAAGTAACGATAGCTCAAACCAGGAAGTTCGTATCTAAGATTCTTTGCTTTGGCATGGTACGCAGCTGAGTACGTATGAATGAATGTATCGGAATGTCTTAGTTGAACAACACTACTAATGTTTTTACGATGGTAAATTTCGCCATACGCGCTCACAGGGTCCTTTAGAACAGATCTTGAACTCCAAATCTTACAACTGAGTCTCGGAATATACGTGAGTAAAAAGAGTTCTAAGAGTTTATTTATGATGTGTGGCGATTGGTAAGCAACCATGCAGAACTCTTGCAACTAGTATATGAATAAATCTAGTATTGTGTTGTGCAAGTGACTTATTAATGGCCGTCTTTGATCTTTTTCTACTGCGTGATTCCACCAAGCTTTGATCTTCGGAGATCATCATCGAGCAATCGAGGGACTTAATCCGTAAGAAAAACAGCAACGCTAAAGCCGTATGTATTTGTGTGTAGGTGCGCTACTCTCGGGACACTTAGTTACTTTCGTTCGTAATGGACTTTTCGGGAAGCCCTCTCGCTGTTGTAGCGATAAATTGTTCGTGGACGTGTTTTTGTTTAGGGCACTGCAGCGCGAGCGTGTTCAGATAAGCTAGTCGTCATGCTAGCTGAAGAAGAATTGACAGGTAATCGAAGAAAACAAAGCCTTGAACCCTCCTAATATTGTGATTATCATAGCCCTGAAAGTGTGTCTCGAATGCGGAGCAAAACAATGGAAAAACTTCAAAATAATACCTGTACCTTCTCATTTCGGAAATGGCCTATAAGCTTCAACTCATTACTAAAATAGGCTCTTGATTAACTAACTGAACTGATACTACAACATGTACATTCCCCAATCATCACTTTTCCAAAAAAAGAGAGGATTTTTTTCTTTCACAACCACAACAAAAAAAACTTTTAGTTTATTGAGAATTACTTCAACAGAAACTCCAGTTAGTTTCAGAATTATATTGTAGTGCTATGTTTATAATCTTTTGCATTAAACCAGGTCAAATGAATTCTTTGTTTTAAGTGCAAAGTTATTAATTGATTTTGTCTGGTCATTATTTTCCTTATGTTTAAATCACAACCCATGCCAGTTATATCTTGCTCTAATATTCATATTATTATTATTTTGGTGTTGAAGCGAGATAACAATCTAACATCAAGAACTTCAGTGCTTGACAAGTTATCAGAAATTTTGGATCTTATCTTACTTGCGCTAGATGAACCCAATCCCTTAACAAAAGCTCTGTCAGGGTTCCAAGCTAAACATAAGTCCTTACTCTGAATTATTTTGTTTTATAACAGACAAAAGATTATTATAGTAGATGAATGAAGTCTAAAATTGTTTGTTCTCAGACCACAACAGCCTGTATAGGAACTTGCCATTGATATACGTCTAATCTTCCTTATCTGCCACATAGCTTTACCTGTATAATTACTTAGATGTTATCTTTTGGACACTGCTACATCTTTTTTTGTTAATAGACATTAGTTTAATTCTGCTCACGTTTTAAGCATTAAATGTTTCAGATGTTTCTGAAATCTTTAACTAATTCAGCAACACATTGATAACATACGACAGCATTCGGCCAAACTTGAGCGAGTTATATATTATGCATAAAAATCAATATAAATGGCCTTGTTTGTATTTGTTTTAATGTAGATTTATTCTTAATTAATTCTGGGTGCAAGTCACTTTGATGACAGAGCCAAAAGCATGATGTGTGAACCGATTGTTTTGTCTGTGCTAGATCATTTACCTACTTGTCAAACAACCATGTCAAAATAAATCTGACAAAACAATTTGTTCAACAAATTTTGCTCCTGCCTGCCAGACCCTTAAATAAATTGTTTCTATTGAGGAAAAAAGTCCAACTCACCTGCGGTTTCTTAGTCAATTGAATTTCCAAATTTAGCCAACCACACAAACACTCATACATGTATGTATATATACATAGCCAGTCTCAATATAATACAGGTAATATATCATACAATTATTGGTTGACCAAAATGAGCATGTGTTCTATTGCAAGCTGTTGATCATGTCATTAGCAAGACTTAAGTGACACTTTGTATATACCGCTTTCTGAGTGAAATTTGTAGTATTACAATTATGCACCAGACTTGAGCTAAATTATAATTCCAATTTCTATCTTTGTTTATTGCTGAAGGATGTATGCACATTTATAGGTGTACAGACACATGCACACATAGTATTTGATGTTTCACTCGTGGTCATCAGACAAAAGTCTAAATTTATCTTTTGCTGATCAGGTATACTGGAGTACTATGTAAAACAAGTTTTAGTACTTGCCTTTCAATTGAAAACTAAGATTTAATTTTCCTATAGTGTTAAAAAACTAATTAAAATGAGACATACATGTATGTTGGCTCAGCTGTTGGTTAATACTGTGTTTATTACTTTCAAATAAGATTAGCGCTAGTCTCTCTTTTTTTTTTTGATACATGAATCTTTATTCTGATAAACAAAAGGCAAGGTTGCTTGAATATTCAAATCCTCTCTTGTCATTAGAAGCTGTTGTGTCAATACTTTAATCTGTTATACAGCATAGGCAAAAGGTCACATTTATGAAAAAGTTTCTGACATTTGTTTTATTGATTTTGATTTTGAGCCATGATTCTTTGTTTTGTTGTTTTGTTTTGATTACCTTACCATGAAAAAAAACCTTTTAGCATTCATGCCACCTCATGTTACATTTTTCTCCAAACTATTTTAAAGTTGGCCTAATTTTTTATTTTTGTTTATTTTTTATAGCATTCAATTAAATTTTAACCCATTTCCAGCTGATTAATGTAGTTTAAGATTGTTGTATTCCTGTTATGCAAATTGTAATTAACTATAGGTATGCTGTTCTCACATCATTATTGTCACATTGATATTGCTTTAATTACTATATTGATAATAGACCTGCAGTCCATTACACATTATGATAGTTGACTCTTTTTGATCTAATTGTGCATGCAGTTAAACAAGATTAAGCACATGTACTATTTATGCTCCAAACTGGTCATGCATGCATTATAGAAATATGTACCACATGCAGACGCTGTGTGAGTAACAAACATGTTACACTATATCTAACATTTTAATGCATAAAGAGAATATGCTAGCTGAGATTTACCCATTCATTCTTATTCACACCACTCCTAAAAACCACTTCTAAACTTAATAAAATCAAAATAATGTGAACACCAATCAAATTGTGTTTATTTTAAACCTCTTTGTGCTACCTATCATCCCAAATTTAACAACAAAAATTGTTGCATTTCAACCCATGTTATTGTAACTTCAGTTGGATTTTTGTGCTTTTCTTATCTGTCAACCATTTGTTGCCTGTTACCTATCCTCTCTGTGCCTATAAGAGGTGTGTAATGCAACTCACAATTGTCATTTGGGCAGGGGTTATTCAAACCATTGATTTTTATGGATTCATGTAACTTCTGCCCCCAAAATGATTGATGGATCAGAAAAGCCCAAAACTCCAACTAAATTTACAATAATATAAGTAGTAATGTAATGATTTTCACTGTAATTTATGTAATGTTTACAACATGAGCAGCCGTGTTGTATCAAAATTTGCAACATGAGCCGAAGGCGAGTGATTGTAAATCTGATACAACATGGATGTAAATGTTGTAAACTACTTATCAAACTCCCAGGTAAATAGTTATATTTGGAATTAAAAATTTAAAGATTGAGCTATTTTTCACCGAGAAAATCCAATTTCAAATAAAAAGAGTTTTGTGTCAGAAGTTACAACACTCTTCACAGTCATGATTTTCTATTGTCTTCGGCCTAATGAATATTAATGAGTTTGATAAATATCCATCAAATCTTTATTTCACTCTATTTGGAAATCTGCTATTTCTTATTTGATATTAAAGAATGCAAACTTCTGAAAGTCGAGATGATAGAGTAATTTATATATTCTGATTTTGAATTAGAAATATTTGTATTACATCATAAACTATTTTTCCTAAATTCTTCTGTTTCACACTGTATTTGCATGATAATCTCCAAGTATGTTTTAGGAGATTTTGTATTTAAGAGTAAGAAGCCAAAATGATAAGAATCTATGAATGTTAAACATAAATCCCAAAAATTCTAGTTGATACATTTAGAATTGGAAGTAGCTTTAAAAGTTTCATTTTCAGAATTCAATAAATTATTGGGATCTTTTGATAAAGTAATACTTGACAACATGCTCTCTTTCCAAAAAATATGTTGCTAGCAAGTAAAATAATTTTTAAGTTTCAAGAATGTTTCAATTTAAGGTTGAAAGCATGACTTTCTTGTGTGAGCATGAGTATGTACTTCCATACATGTACTTCAATTTGTACACAAACAGTTCTCTGTTAAAATATGCACATATCTATAATATGATATGAAAACTTTCTGAATTTACCAAATAATAATATTGAAATTTGCTTAAATTTGCTAATACGAACTTTCTGAATTTACCAAATAATAATATTGAAATTTGCTTAAATTTGCTAATATGAACTTTCTGAATTTACCAAATAATAATATTGAAATTTGCTTGGCAATAAAAGTTTGCACATAAAAGTAAGTGCAGATTGGTTGAAAGCAGTCACACTTTGTAAAGTCTCTAAAAACACCATTACATTTGTTACACAATAATAGGTTGTTTGTCAGTAACTGTTTGCACTGCTGTTGTTTATACTTGATACAGGAAGAGTTGCCTTCAGTTCGAGACACAATAACAATAAAATTCAGAATAGGCTATTTCCAAATTCATAAAAGATCACTGTATTTCTTAACTACAAACTTCATTATGTGTAACTAAAAGTATGTGAATCAATTAAGAAATTTTTTACAAATGTGAATAGGTTTGACCAGGTCAAAGTCATTAAGAAGATATTGATTACAGGTCATGTTGTTGATCTTGGTTCTTTTTGAGCACTTACTCCAAAAATCTCATTTTATGACCTTAGTGGGTGACTACATCCCAAACTAAATTTAGAATACAATCGAGAGTTATTAGCTACAGTAAGGTAATTTAATTTCTAACCAACTTTGCATACTTTCTACATGAGTTTACTGTAAGTTCAAGCCTATATTCCACAGTTTTTTGGTTTTCTTAACAATACATGTGAAGACATCCTGTATAATAGAGGAAATTTCATTAGTAATCCTGGTAAGCTGTAATACTAAGGTTGTCCTCAGATTTCATTGTCTTGTTGACTCATGCCAATGCAAACAATAAGATTCATTTAGCAATTGCAAAATATGTACTTACGTAATATAAGATGCATGTTTTTGTATTGTGATATAAACATGCTGAGAGATGTAGAGCACCTTAAAACCAAGCTTAGGGACACAAGGCATAGCTTCATAGTGCTTCTATTGCTTTTCAAGTGCTCTAAATCCCAGAGTGTTTACATCACAGTACAGAAACATAAGCAATTGTTTTATACTGCTTTTATAAAATAGTTTTCACTGCTTTGGTGTGAACATGTCTCTGTCCTCTGATATAAACACTGTATCCAGTCAATCAGCATGCAAATTACATCTCAAATATTTTATAATGTGCTATATAGATATGTTTTTTTGTGCTATATAAACATGTATGTTCAGCTTAACTGACCACTTTTTCCTTTTTTCACAGGCCCACCTGGACCAAAAGGTACACTGGAGTTTTTAAAAATATCCATTTGTCTGTGTTGAATTTATTTTTAAGCTTGATATCTTGTCATGTTGCAGGTCCTAGAGGAAGGAGAGGCAAGAGGGGACCACCAGGACATCATGGTGAGCAATTAGCTTTAGCTGCATGTATTGGTAGCATGGTTAGTGTATAAACCCCTTGCAGCAATTCCCTATGCAGTTCAACATGAAGGACAAAAAAAACAAAATTTCATTCTCCTGAGAAACAATGTCTGAAAAATATTACATGGTTTTGATTTGCAAATGAAGCTGCGTTGGGTATTACTACAAGGAGTCTATTGGTAAGATGTTCACACCTTTCATTGTGACTCCTATGGGTCAGGTCACTGATTCAATGGCTACAGACACACACCACAGTTGTTTCCCTTACCATTAGGAGTTTTACCATAGCTTAATTTTTCCATGGCCATGGCTAAATTCATTCAGCTATCATTCTACATTATTGCTGTCCTACACATGATCTCAATGTAAACATTGTTTGTGTGTGGTGCATATTTTCAATGTTGTTCTCATAGGTCAATCTGGGTTACCAGGTCAAAGAGGTTTACAAGGTCCACGAGGTATGATATATCACATAAACCAATAGTGTTTACATTGTATAAAGTGTTTGTCTAGACTGTCAGTGTCTTTAGTTAGACTAATTGTTTGTGTGATTGTATTCAAAAAAATGCCGAGGTAGTCATTGTTTTAAGAAATTCACCAATTTCTGGGGTTGCTTATAATTATGAAATTGCTCAGGCATGGCATTTTTCATGGTGGCAGCACATTGTACTATAATTTATTCATAACCATACAAAATCCATTATAATAGCCCACTTATGAGTTCTCAAAAAAAAATGCATGAACGTGAGGCTTTGTGCTAAATCATGCTTGGTGGTTGTTCAAAATGACTGACATTTCTTTGTCTGGCATTTCTCTACAAGTGAACTGTGAACAAGTCAGAGAGAGAAGAGTGACAACAGAACAAGTCAAAGAGTCATAGAAACATCAGTTGTTTCATGCCACCAAGTGTAATTTTGCACTCTCCAAGCCTCATGTTCAAAAATCTTTTTTTGAGAATCTGAATGATTTTATTCCTCCAAAGTTGTTGAATTAAGAAATCACAGCCCAGGCAATTCCAGACAACTGCGACAAAGATAATTAATTGTGAAACAGAACTACAAAAGCCTTAATTTTCTTCACTAAATATTTTTCACTTTTACTTTAGGTCCTCCTGGTCGCAAGGGAGATACAGGTCCTCCTGGTCCTAAGGGAGAGAAAGGCGACAGAGGTATGAACTCTCATTACAGTGTCCTGTATAGTTTTAGATACATTGACTATATGTGTGCATGTAGGCTTTTCATGCTCATGTGATATGGCAGCCAAGTTGGATGACAGAAAAACAGAATTTGTTAAAATTCCCCTTGGTAGTTGAATTCTTTCTGGTATAAAATAGCTTTATTCTTCCTGCTGTTATCACTTGGTCATACAAAGCCTTCATAGCACTGATTTCTAAAAAATTCTATTAAGCTTTGGTTGTTATGAACAACATGGGTCATTCACAACAGAGCTTGGCTCCAATCTAAGGTGAATGCCCAAAGATCGAATTGAAATTTAGAAGTTTTTGCAGAGGGAGGAATACCAGAGAACCAGAGAAAACCCTCAAACCACAGGAGAGAACCAACAAACAACTCTCCTCACATGAGATAACAGGTCCAGGAATTGAACCCAAGACCCCAGTGGTGAGAGGCAGTGCATTAAGACCAGTGCACACCACTCATTCTTCCCTAATTTTTTTGACTTTCAAATGACAACCAATCTGTCACAGGTGAACAAGGGCCACCAGGTAAAAGAGGACCACAAGGTGAAAAAGGAAGTACAGGCATGACAGGAGCCCAAGGACCCAGAGGACCAAAGGGAGAAAAGGGTGATCGTGGTGGACCAGAGGTTTGTTGGAATTAAACTAATAAATATACCTAACATAGAGGGCTGTAGCCACCAGTGTGGTTGGTTTGGTTGACTGAAAACTTGCAACACCAAATTTTTCCGCAATTTTCCTGCAAAACCATTACTTCAAAACACACGCTAAGCAACTGAGTCCTTAGCAGGCTTGTCCCGATGGGGAGTTATTGAATCTTTTTTCTTGTGTATGGACCTCACCTGTACAGTCTGTAACTTTTGCAGAGAGGTCTAGTTGAAAAAATCCAGACTTCTCAGCAACCAATCGAATTGTTCCAATTTCATGCAGACTGGCTTGGAATATAATTACATGTTTTACATAATTACATTGTTTTGCTGAATGGTTTCCATCTCTTTCATAGCCATTACCAAGGCCTTCTGCACATGTCACAGGATACAGCAAATCTGCAGTACCAAAGCCACCGAGAGCAGGTAAACAAGGTCTCAGTGTTTGTACACCACATACAGAACATCTCATTCGTTATGTTTATCATTCATTCGATTTTTTTTTTTTTTTTGAAAAAAACGGGCTCCTGAAGGAGGTTTCCAAATCCCATTTATTTCCCAGCCTAGATATGGTCATGAATTTCAAAGTAATGTACCTACATCCCAGTTCAGATTAATCAAATCCCATTTTTCATCCCATGCAGTTCTCAATTTACCCTTTCGGGTTCCTCCTAGAGGGGGAGAAGAGAAAGGGGCATACTCATTGCCTTACAACTGGACAGATATTGTATAAGCGTGAAACGTGCGATGCTGTGGCTCTAGAGTGATTCAAGAATTAAGACAAGCAAAATCCACTGCATTAAATGATTTTCATAGAATATGAAAGACATTTGAGATGGATTTTTCTCTTAATTTGCATCTTATTTTCTGTTTTCTGTCATCTTTGCGCGTTTAATGTTTAACATACTAGTCATTACACCAAAACTGTCCACTACCTACAGAAGAAAGATCTTATACATCAGTATCCTATTCAGAATTGAATGCCCAATCCAACTCCTGTCCTACAAGAAGGCCTCAAAACCTTTTCCGTTTCTTTTTGTTAATATATTTTTTTCTTTTTCTTTCAAATTTGGTGGCAAGGTATTCTGAGACACTGGGAAGATAATCTAGGCCGAGCTCACTCGTTTGGAGGAATGAGTTATAGAAATGGAGAACTAATCATTCCCAAAATCGGCCGATACTACATTTACAGCCAGCTGTACTTCCAAGCAGAGGACGACAAACCACATCTGATACACTACGTCCACCTGACAAGCAATAACGTCACCAGCGTGATCATGAGAAGTGTCACGTCTCGGTGCCCATCCAAGAAGGCCAACATGCATCTGTTCAGTAGCTACCAAGGTGGTGTCTTCGCTTTGAACACGGGTGATAAGTTGTCCGTGGGTGTGTCCGAAGGCCACTCAGACGCCGTTTCTATGGAAGAATCTGCGAGTTTCTTTGGTGCCTTCATGATTTAGCATTCAATATGGGATTGAGGACATGGGGAATGCGATTCCAGTGCATTTATTAAACCTCTACGAACCAATTTTCGACTGGAATTAAAATCCAAAGACAATCCGGCGTACAAGGAAAGATGGTGGTCACAAAACTCAAGGAGGATTCAAATGGTTCAAATGTTGGCGTTCGTTCAGAATTTGTAAATATCAGGTTTGTGTAAAACAGTGGGGACTTACAGTAAATCGTGCACGAGAAAGTTTATTAGTTGCAATCTCTTAGGCTTTATCTCACATGGCAATCGTGGTGCATTGTGGTCTAGTTGGGGTACAAACATCTAGTGTTCATCATGCCTTATATGGTGTTGCTTCTACCCAAGCTAGACCACAATGTATCCCTGTTTGTCTATCTCAGAAAAAGCCTCTGAAGGTTTCACTGGCAAAGAAAAATATTGCCATGTTAAGCAGCGAAGTCATGACACAGAAGATTCGATTTTGCATTTGGTCTTTTTTTGGTAACTCATTAAATACATGTAAAATCGAAACTTCGATAAATTAGAACAATTCAATTACACGTTATTAACATTATTATTATTACTATTATTACTGTAGTGAATATTTTAAATGACGATTATTTGTAGATGGTTTACAAGTTCTTTATGAGCGTTGGTACCTGTGTGTTAGATGTTAGGGTTGTTTTATTGCGTTAAAATCTCACTTGATCTAGAAAAGGTTTAGTTTTTTATTGCTAATTCAAGCTAATGCACTAATGCCAAACAATCACGTCTTGCAGTCAACGAATGCCAGCAGAGTGAGAGTAGGTCAGTGAGGCACACGAAACACGCCATAGGAGTGAGGTGCTGTAGTTTGTAGATAAGAGTTGCAATTCAAGGGTGGGTCCATGCGGGAGTCCACATGTCAGGACGGACCCTCCGTATATTATGACGTTACCTTTGACGTGACGTCTAAGACGACATCACTGTGACGTCAAATTGACATTTTCGTTAAACCGTAGATTTTGGACCACGCACTTCGTAGGAAGTTTTGACGTCAGAAAACTCTCTTTTTAATTTTGGTTAGTACGATCTGATCTAAACAAACTGAAAACTAGGGGGGAAATAGACGAAAAAAGTGCTTTGCCAGTTATTTCCTTCTGCAACTATCAGCAATGCTGGGATACATACACTGCCTTCGAATTCAGTAAATGACATTTCAAACGTAAATTTGTCCCATTTTGCAGCGATGTACGATTTAGTGATTTTCAGTGCTTCGTTTTACTCTTTACGACTTGAGAACCCCTAATTGATTTCAAAGCTGACGTCACTTTTGTCAATGACGTCACATTCCATGTTTTACCACAGCTCGCAAAATCGAAGCGAGAAAAAGACTTGCAACTCACTCGCTCTGCTGACCAAGCCACCTAATCAGACTAACGCGCCTGTAACTGTTCAGAGTAGCCCTGATCGTAACCTTTCGATAAAAATTAACACTCACAGGCTTGTGGATACTAGTTGATTCCTCAAGGTATCCCATGATGCACTGCAATCCAACTAAGCTTGTTGCAGCTTGTAGAGGCTGGCCCAGGATACTCTGGTCTACCAGTTGATTCCCCAAGGCATCCCATGATGCACTGCAATCCAACTAAGCTTGTTACAAATTAATATAATCTTGTAGAAGCTGGCCCAGGGTAGCCTGATCTACTAGTTGATTCCCCTAGACGTCCCATGATGCACTGCAGTCCAACCAAGCTTGTTTCACATTACTAATATTGTAGAAGCTGGCCCAGGGTAGCCTGGTCCAGTGTACTAATACGATAGTGATACTATCTATACTATAAATAAACAAGTCATGTTATATCCAAACTGGAATCGAATATGTCAAACTTGTGTCAGTTCAAGAGAAAGGTACATTGTTTTCAGTGTCTATTGTTTTAAGGCAAACTTGGCGGTTCACTAAACTAGATCATTAATAACATTGTTTTAGTATAAACAAACTAGTCGGACAGTGATAAAAAACAACCGAAACCGAAAAGCGAGACAAACTCTATTGTTCTGACTTCTTCTTCTCTTGTACTAGACTTGTAGTAGCGATGCCAACCGGAATGCAGGATTTGTGATAGACCACTAGTTTGTTTATACTAAGTATACAGCTATTTCAAAAAGGTTGACGGGATGAACGGCGAATGTCGATCGGTGATTGGTGATTGCACGACCAAAAAGAACTGTGAAGCAATACGAATATCTTCATATTCACTTCAAAATACCTAAAAAAAATGCCTGCTCAAGATCTTCGCTAAATGGTGCAGCATTGTTAGAAATGACTTCAAAGAAATTGGTAATGCTGTACTTTTTTGTCGTGCAATCACAATTCGCCGTTCGCCCCCTTAATTCTTTTTTTAAAATAGTTGTATACAGTCAACGTCGTTAACGTTGTCCACCGAAAAAAGACATTTAGACTAAAATGTCACGTGATGCATTTGTTTTTTCGTTTAAAATTTAAATTGTAGTATTATTAACCGTTAACAGGGAATGATAAATATAAACTCTACGTACACAATGATTTCCTTTAACAAGCATTTGGAGCGAGTTTTTGGGTATCACGTGATATTTCTTGTAGTCTAAATGTCTTTTGTCGATGGACAGCGTTAATTACATTGACTGTATGTGTATTTTTGTTTCTGTATTATTTTTACTAGTTTTTTCTAGATAATTGTAGAGTTTACTTGGTCAAGTTTGCCTTATTTCCAGCTATCATACTTTAACTTCAACAATTGAAGGCTTGGAGCGTACGAAATGTTGACTTTGAAGAGACTGCTTGCCTGCCTCTTTAAAGCAACATCTAGACCACAGGAAACCCAGGATTTAAACTCTTTCGGAATTTTCTTAGCTTGGGCTTCCTGTGTTTCGATATTTCTTTCCAAGAAATGACGCATCTCAAAGATGACTTTTCCCATTTGTTTACAAATAATAGTTATACTTGTAACCAGCTCCTTTTCCTTTCTCTTGCAAACGAAAGAGAGAGGGCTTGGGTAACGAGGATTTTCATCCTTGTACCTAGCTCCTCTTCTTCACCTTTCAAGAGAAGGTGAGAGGGATTGGTAACAAGAAGTCTGTTGATTAATTTTGAGTGCATCTTTCCAGCCGAGGATGTAATATAATAATTTTACTAATTATTAATCATTAATCAACCGATGATCATTTAATAATTAATCGCATTTATAACCAACAATCGTAATATTTTTAATCAAAGAAAACTTTGTGTGGTACCGTTCTTTTTCTGCTGTCGTGCCGCGATATATTTCATGTAGAAATTGCCACACAACTCTTGAGAACAAATAACTTCGACGTATTTTGTGCTTGTGATAAATGAAGTGCATGCCGGCATGTTGGAGGGGAAAAAGCTTCAGTTTTATCAGTGGAAAAACTACGACACCACACCTTGTACTAGAAAAATAAAATTAGCGAATGCTTGTGTCTTTTTGTTTCATTACGTCATGAAGTGTTTTCCAGTGTTTACCATAGTAACGTTCAACTTTGCGGATACAACTGTAAGATGATTACTTTTTAACGATTTATTCTTACTTTTACGATTTTAGATATCTTTGTCGTTGAATTGTGTCTCATTTATACTTTATATATTGTCTTGTAGTTGTTATGGTTACATACCCATGCATGATTATTTATGTATGCTCGTATATACCGTCGATAATCTACTGCCAACACCACCAGCGGCATACATTTCGTAGTCTAGATCTCCGCTCTTCTGACGTCATTCGCGATGCCTCGGCAGTCGCGCTGCACACAATTTCAACAATGTCTCGTTAAGTCTCAAAGTACAACGTCGTATAGTGCCCGATATAAGCCAGTGTTTAAGTTTCGTTCATGTAATCAGTGGGTATCTCGGTCCTTATTCCTCTTTCTGAATTTTAAAGGAGACTGGTAACGAACTTGCACGCGGGGCGGAACTTCAGATTTGGGCCATCTTGCGCATGCGTAGCAAAATTCCAATCGTTGAAAATGTAGTTGCCATTTTTCCTTCGAACTTCGGAAAAGAGAAAATAATTGTTTGTCAAACGAATAAATAGAATGCACACGTGCTGTCATAATTTGTACCGAATCCATAGTTAACAAAATACAAAGAAAATAAAAAGATATAGAATATAAATTTTCACTGTAAGTAGAGCTATTTTTGTACCATTAGAATAGAAAAACAGTCGTGTTTTAATTTTATTAATCTTTCTATACCTTTTTCATGTTAACCTAATATTTTGAAATTTTGATAAGAATAGTAATTGTAATCCAGGCCTTTGGGGGTACGTTTAAGCGTAACGCGTAAAAACCCGAAACTTTCCGGTCAACTTTGAAGAGAGCTCGAACTGAGCGCGAGTACGTTTAATAGCAACACCCCAGAGAACCACATTAAAACAATCTAGTTTATAAATCCATTGAAACATATAATGACCACTTCATTGTACAAATAATACGTTGTCATAGGGACAATTAGTTTTGTAGAAATAGTAATAGAAAAACTACTGAAGTCATCCTAAAGCATTATAATTTCAGTTATTGAAGTAGTTAATAATGGTTCTTGTCCTAGACTCAATGTTATTGTACAAAGTAATAAAATAGTTAATGTGAATAGACCTCATATTTTCCGAAATAATTATATTTTGTCCTTCGGGTTTTGAGTAAACATAATTTCCATATTCTCTTTTATATTTTTGTCGTTTAGTAAAAAAAGTATGTTGGGTTTTTTTGTGATTTTTAATTCTATTCGTTGTAAATTGTATAGTGTTTATGTACAGATTTCCAGCACTAAATACTTAGAGTTATCAATTTGATGGAGAAAAACTGCTCTTTATTCCCAATATGATTACTCCTTTGACGTCATGGCAGCCATCTTGGAAAGCAACCAAGCCTTCGGAATGAAACCGAGACCTGACATCACGATCCTAGGTTCCAGGCGCGACAGTGCCAACAATCCAGGCTTGGTTGCTTTCCAAAATGGTGGATATGCCAGCCTGATAATCACTTTTCAAATTGAATGATTTTTCTTCCTTAGGAATTTAGTGGTGGGGATTAAACATTTGCTTTTGCAAGAAAAGCACAATTAACCAACTGTTTTCTGCGTCCAACCATCGATAAAATGCTGGCAATTTGAAGTTAAATGCGTTCAGAAGTGGTCTTCTTTTAGGCTACTTTCAGAATTATCTTGACGTAGATACGAGGCTTTATTCTCATTTCTTTGAAATTCAGGTTGGCCTAGCTCTATTTCTAGATAATTTCGAAAGTAGTCTATTTGTAATTAAACTAAATATTAGATGAATATTGGTATGAATATGAAGTCCAAGAGGGTGTAGCAAGAACATCGTGCCAAAAATAGTCACTTGTAAACTTTTTTTCAAGTAAAACTGTTTGTAGTTATTGCCTGTATATCGAAGCCAAGCATTGTTATGTCTTTACTGTGTAAAGTTCCAAGCAGAAACAGTCTGCCCTAATTGTTGATAAGAGGGCTGGTTTTACAAATAAAAGTGTAGCACTGAACACTCGTAATCCTTTGTCTTCACTTCTAAATTACCAACTGGAGTTGATTTCCAACATTTTATCTTGTCTCACGATGGGTTTAAATTTTATTCACAAAATACAAATTTATCTTCAATGTTTGCCAATGTGCACATCACCAATACCAGTGTAGATCACGTGGGAGTTTTTTGGCGCATGCGTACATTGCATTTAACTCGTTTAAGTTGCAAGTATTGAACAATTCCTCTTTTTCACATTCGGCTGTTTACGAAGTCAAACCCTTCGTTGGTATAGACTCTATTTTCATAAGCCCTTTCTATTGTGTTGGTTGCCCTTGGTAACGGAACAATCTTGTGTGCGTCATCAATAATGTCATCAACATCACCCTTAGGATTCCATTGACGTTTTTCCTGCAAAGCAAGCTGTTCCTGTCTGTAAGAAGAAAATTACATCAATGTACGCATTGGTAGGTAGGTGGCTTGTAAACTTACATTCAAAAAGGGCAGGTCCAGGGATAAGATGATTTTGCGCATGCACAGATGCCGAAGTCAGAATCACTCTTGTTCCCAGAGCCGCTCTTTCTTCGCATGCTCAACTTGAAAACCCTCAGACCCTGAATCTGAGTATTCATGCGCAGTAGAGCTTAGATGAAAGCAAAAAGGTTGAGCGTCTAACTCCGATTGTTTCCATGACGATAGAGAATGATTACATCTGATTGGCTGAATTTCTTTGAATTGATACACTGAAGTATTGTTATGAAATCAGCCAATCGCATGCGATCATTCTCGCGGTCTATCGTGTGTCAGTCAGGAGTTTTGCTTTTAATGAATGTAATTTTACTTCCGATTTCTTTCTAGCTCTGGGAACGAGATTGAGTCAGAAAAAATGTGCGAACTCGCATGAATTTGCCGGGGTATTTCTGGGTGGGGGAGATATTTTCATCATTGATTCGCTGCTGTAAAAACGAAGAAAAAACCATTGCGCTACATGGTCAGTGTATGAAGAGATTGCGCACTTCATTCAATCAGTTACAGGGGAATTTCAAATATTAAAATTCATTATTCATTATGGTTTCATCATTGAACGATAAAAATACTGACCTCTTCTGGATTCTTTTCTTGATGACTCTGTATAACCAATATAACGAGAGGGCCATGCAAATCATGAGAATGATGCTCAGAACGAAGAAGCCAATCGTCACATACAACACTAAATAATACAAGCAAATATGAATTTAGTTTTTGCATTTGGGATCCCTGTGTGGCTACCTACTCCCCTCTCGGCCGACCTTTACTGCTGGGAGAGAAAGAGGGTCTGGGAGAATTTTTATTTTCATTTTAGTTGGCTTTGTCAATTCAAAATGGCGTCTGTCTCTGACCGGATTTGGGTCAGATGATCATGATTGGTTAACACAAGAGTTTCCTCATTTGTGTCCTTTAAGACACCAATAATCACCGACTTTCTCTTGAACACAGGCAGCCCACTGACTAACATAGAGTGACACAGACATACGTCATTCAAACGCTAGAACTGGACTGGATCCTACCTGTGTCATCGTCCTCTGTCGTTGTACCAAATAAGGAATCTAAATCTGCAGTTCCTGAAAATACCGCCAAAAATAAAGCAATATTTGAGCGCATCACTTAAAACTCATATCCAGACTTCTATCGCCATCATCAGACTGCGACAGCGAGGGGACTGGTAAGTTTTATATGTTAATGACTGAATGACGTAGTTTATTATTTGTTTACGAAGTGTGGTTATCAGTTCTAAGCTTCAATAATTTGTTCTCGTGAAATCTGTGACGTCGTATGTTTTCTAGCAAGTTCGAAACTCGTATCTCGAGGCTAATTTTTAACTCTAGTCTAAAAGTATCGAGGTTAGTCAGCCATTGCTTGACGTCATGAAGCAACATGGTAATGGACCGTAAAGAAGCAAAACAAGTCTCGAGCCACATATGTACTAACAAAATGCTTTCTAAGAATATGATACTAATCATTTGTGTTGTAGCTAAGTTATTTAACCAAAATGGCAAACTATATATCAGTTTGCCACTTTATTTATAACAATCTTGAATGATTTATTTTAAGAATAGACACACGATGATAAATAAACCCCGTACTTTTACGGCTGCTTCGGAAAGGTTGTTGTGATTTTCAGTTAATTAATCATGTTCCCAGCCAGAAAAATAGTAAGACTTGATTCATTATTCCACCGTCCTTAAGTAACCCAATGACTACTGTAAAACTGTGAACTCGATACACGATTTTACTTGAAAAGAGCTCCGTTTTTACGCTAAATTAGCATCACTAGTTCAACCTGTCAAGGTAATTTTGATGATTAATGTTAGTGTCTTACAACGAAATCGATGCAAATAATTTTATCGTACAAAAAAAGAATTATCATTAGAACTATACTTAATATCCTTTAAATATATAAAAGCGAATCGCAGAGCTCTCACCTTTGTGACACAGGAGTAACGTATAGAATAATACAGATAAAATGTAGCTGCACTTTGCGTTCATTTTGTCGCACACTGGCTCCGAAGTATCGATCAAAGCTCTTATTATAGTCACGATAGATTGGTGTATTCTGTAATTCCAAAAATCTGTTGAACTATTTGAGTCATCAGTTTTGTGCGTCAAGCATTAATAGGTTTCCGGGTATATCAGAATAACTTGAAACTCCTTCAACTGACGTTTAGATCCTCTGTGAAATGATATACACCTTTTCGCTTGGAGAGAGTCGTGTTAATGGAAATTAATAAAGATACAAGGGCTTCCCGACTTCAAAGAATATATTTTTAGGTCTCAATCATACTGCGTAGATTCTCTGATGCGTGAAATGGGGTAGGTGGGTCTTGTATAGGCCTTTGTCGTTACTTATGCTAATCATTTGCTTTGGCATGGAAACCATTCAGACTTAATTAACTCTAAATGTAGCTATTCTGTCAGGTGGACTCAGAATTTTTTCCGAGTTCCCTGTCAAGCTAGTGACTAAGTGAATACAGTTCTATCATTCCTTCCCTAGCTGAGTATATCTGAATGAGGTAGCTATTTCCAAAAGGGTTTATTACGAAAACTTTCAAGAAAAAGAGAAGTACAGAATAAAAAGACAAGTCCGAAGAAAACTCACTTATAGGTCGCCACAATGTTAAGGTGGCTCAACTCAATTTCTGAGTGTCTCGACCGCTCAACTTTAACCCCTTAAGTGCCAAATTTCTTGAGTTTTTTCGGTGTTTTTCTGGGCCTAAGTGATCTGCAAGGCTTAGCAAAGCCATATTTGGAGTTTAGATTGACACTGTC
>JAAAQI020115551.1:0-15891 GCA_011800005.2 Stichodactyla mertensii
CCCCTCCCCTCCCCCTCAACTACCCCATAGCCTTCACCCCGTTTAAGATATAACTTTTCCCCTCACTCTGCATTATTTCCACCTCATTCTTTTTACCCTCGTTGACATTGACAGTTTGCAAACGCCTTCACTTCTTCCCCCCGAACTTCCAAGCTCTTATTTTCTATTTCCAGCATACCGTACAGCATTTTCTGGGGTGGGGGAGGTACAGAGATTAATGCAATAGCCATGGCATTCTGTCGAAGCGAGAATAGAAAATTTCGAATTCGCGCCAAAGTATCATCATTAATCATTCCTAAAGACGCCCAAAGCTGTCTCAGTTGACGCTGAAAGAAAAGATGACGCTGAAAAGTAATCGTCTTGTTATAAAAAGGTTATTTAACCCGAACGAATAGAATAACAACTTTTGTGAGCCAAATGGTGGCCGCCACAGCTATCCCAACGATGGACAAATCTACGCGTCTAACAATGTGGTTATTTTGTATACAGCTATTTCAAAAAATGTTGAATACTGAATAGTGCATTCCAAGACCATTGTGGGTCTCATTAATTTGAAGTAAAAAGTAAAGATACAGTAATTTGCTCTCTATATGTAGCTAGTATACTGTTTCGGATGGAATGCATTAAAAATGAAATAAATAATTATTATTCATCTTACTCTAGACAATGTTACATAAGACCCAAAAAGCATTTCGGTCTTGGAATACACCATTTAGTATTCAGTATTCAGTATTCAATGTTTTTTGAAATAGCTGTAGATGGTTTGCAGTCAAATAACAAGAGACATGGCCGCCATATTGGCTGACATAAAAGAAACCAATAATGAAGCTTTTGTGAATTTCATCCAATATGGCGGCTATGCCGTGGTATTTATTTTTTGAATGAAAAAGGCAAATATCACTTTCAAATGTAATTAAGCACCTCATATAATCTCGCACAAGTATGGAAATTTAAATCCTAACTACAACACCGTTAAAATAAGCACATAAAGGTAATATGAATGCCAAGTAGGTTGAATACCCTCGCTTGCCGGCGGTTCACTCCTCTCGCAAACCGCAGATCACTGGCAACGCAGGATAAGGTTTGAAGGAAGTTTATGTAAATTTTACTAGTGAGTTATTATTCATATTACATTTCAAAAAAATAGTTTAAAAAGATAATTTTAATGGCTGTCCTTTTTGGTAAAAATTTTTATTTATTATAAGAATAAAATTTAAATATTAAAATGCACGTAATAAACATTCAAATGTAATGAATACATCGAAATAAAGTGTGACATCGCGAAGTCAGTTTGACTAAAATACTTACGCATGCGCAGTACACGAAATCTGATCATAGCAATACATTTTTGTTCTCAGAGCTTGTATAAATTCCCTTCAGCTTGGACCGACCAAAAATATGAACTTAGTATAGAGTTAAAAATGTTTCAAACAAACAAACAAACAAACAAACAAACAAACAAACAAAATAAAACAAAATAAAAACCATTTTCAAAAACCTCCCCAATCCGGCCAAACATTTTACCAAAGCGACCATACATTTCGTCTTTTCTCTTTTACTTCTTTATTGAAGATGCAATACACATCCATGTCATTGTCATGAACAATACTGGTCACGTGATTCAATACCACGTGACATACTAACATTACTCTATAAATAGCATTAACGTTCGTTTCAAAATAAATATTTCTAAATTCGGGTAGTTAAACCCGCTAAGACGATAACAACAAAAACAGCATTCTTGCTTTGCGACGAGTTTTCACTCTTGAAATGTTAAAAGGAAACAACCAGAACGTTTTGGAAAATGGAATTTTTTTGTGTTAATAGTTTTCTTTTCTTCTCCTCTTCTCGACACCCTGAAGAACAAGAGCTCGAGTTGTTATTAAAGGTTAGTCATAGAGGAAAAAGGGCGAGTGTAAATTAAGACGTGTTCGAATTTGAATTCGTCTCTTCTTTACTCGGTCCCTGTTCTCTCTTTTTCACTTGAACAAATTCTTGGTGCTCAATTTTCCCTTCCCCCCCCCCCCACACACACACACACACATCTCTACCCTCCCTCCCTTATCCTCACGACCTACATCTTGGGAAAGGACTATTCTCTTAGTCTCTTTTAACAGAGTAAAAGGATTTCATGGAGGGTTTGAGAACAGGAATTGTGCTGAGTTCATCCCTCTCGATGTGTTGTTCCCTTTCTTTACCCTGCCGTTGTTTTTGATGGCTAAGAACCATTTGCTTGAGTTAAAGTGCTGAGACATGTAAAACGACTGGTAGGTGATGTAGCTGTTCCATTCATGGTTCTCGATCCACAACGATTTGTCATCCTTCTTTTTCTGTATTACGAATAAAACAAATAAGTCGAGAAAATCGGTCAGAAAAGATCCTTGATAGGGCTTTTGCAGCAAATAATCACGTGACTTGGGACGCCAAAACGTTTATTTCGTTTTTTCCTTTATTCCTACTGGTTTTCTTTACTCATATTAGTGGAACATGTTGACTAGATTACATGTATTCTGTACGTGCAAGACGCCTTGAAAAATTCCTTGTTTCGGGCGCATAATGCTCAAGAAATGCGCGCCACAGTGCGTGTTTAAACTAGACCTTCATTCATGCTGTTTATAGAAGTGGATTACTCACTGTAGTTACGACGCGCCCATTCTTTTCCATCGCGACGTACAGACCCGTTTCCACCGCCATGATTCTGATGATCGATGTATTGAAGGACTGTCGCTCCATTTTAACTGTAATAAGAAGAAGAAGAAGAAGAAAAAGAAAAAGAAATGAAAGAAATGAATGAAAGAAAGAAAGAAAGAAAGAAAGAATTGAATGAATGAATGAATAACAGCCTTAATAAAATATTTCATCGTAATTTTAAAGCTAGAGTGAGGCAAGCTTAGTACTGGATCCACCAAAAGCGTTTTCAAATGACGCATAGAATATAAAGGGCGTAATCTTTACTCATGCACAACCAACCACTTTCCATACATCGTGGTTCACTGGTTAAACAAGGCATTCAGTCAAGGCTGGAAGGTCTTCAAAGGAATATTCAAATTTATACCTCGCACCAACGGAATGCTTTGTGCTTGATCAGTGAACCGATGTATGGAAAAAGGTCTATTTTGTCTATATTTCTTTCAGCTCATATTGCTAGCACAAATGGCATTGACAGTTTGATAAAACTCACCAAATGGAGAGTTCTTGTTGTTGATACCCTTGACAGTTCCATTCCTGTAGACTGCTAGCATGTTATTCGTCCTGGAGGAAAGTATCCCTCGATCTTTGTTAGTCGGAACCGATGGAAAAATTGACTTAAGCGCTCTGCGGCTGCGCAGAACAACTGAGATGCCATTGGTCCGTTGTGAGAACAACTGATGGATTACTTCTCTTTGTTTTCCGTTTTGTTGCATTATCTTTGGGTAATCTTTTTTGACTTTTATGGTTGGGAAACTATTTACACCTATTAACCAGACGAAGACAAGCGCCACTTGAAGAATTGAAATCTGTGGAAAAGCAAGCGAAAGTTCCAGATCTTAAAGAACCCTACTCATCCACAATGCATTGCGCACCGAAGATGGCCAATCTTCAGTCAAACCGCCATTTTTCTCTGCCAGGCAAAATGGCAGCTGTGGAGGAAAAGCTGTTAGAATCCATTTCCATCGATCTTGTTTTTCATGCTGGGGCATTTACACACATCAGGATATATTCATACATTGTAAGTTCATCTTTTAACGCAGATATTTTAAAGTTTAGCAGCGAATCTAATATGTAAACAATACTTCAGGCCCGAAATGTATTGTGGTTGACTAGAATTTTTTAAATCAATCGTATCCACCATTACAAGAGAAGGAATAAGTTAAAAACAAGAAACGTTCATAATAATAATTTAATAATTAATAATTTAAGGAAGCGTTCATAATAGCCTACTTTTGATATTTTGTTGGAGTGAATCAAATATAAAAAGATCTAGATCGAGGCTCCGGGGAGACAAAAGAATAGTCTACAATTTCTTTTTTGTTTCCCCGGAGCCTCGACTCAGATGACTTATTGTCTGTGATCACTCATCCAAAATAAGGCTTGTATTTAAAATAAGAAGCCGTTTTGGACGTTTTTATTTAATAAGAGCTAATTCGAGTCTCGAAGTAAATACATTAGTAAAATAATGTTTTAATCAGTGAAATATCATTTCCGGTGCCGGCTGAGTGGAAATAGTGTATTTTGGATTGGTTTGACTGTGTTGTAAGAAGGGGTGGTTACTAAGCTTAAGAAGAAGCAAAGATGGCGTAGACAGACTGCATTCAAACACTTTTATAAAACGAAGTGTATCGCCAAAACAGAGCAGAGCTGGCCCTTTAAATTTGGCAAGGAGGACAATGAGATAATCATTAACCAACTACCAAAGTTTTAAATGATTTTGGAACCATCAAAGAGGACATTTTGAACAGTTTGGTCAGCCACAAAGACAAGTATGGCCAATGTTTAGCCGGCTAATTTTCTCCTTTTTAGCGGACTCGAGAACAAATACAAGAAACACAAACCATGGGCAAGAGGAGGTAAGAGTGGTTTGAAGAAGCCGCGTAATAACATGAGAGGTAAGACAAAATTTAAACCAAAGTTAACTTGTTTTCTCTGTGTTTTGAAGTGGCTCGTAATTAAATACAAGCATAGTAGCGCATGCGCATGGTCATGGCTTCTCGTTCCTCGCGGTGCTGACCAGGAGGTACGCAGTCTCTGGGGACGGGATTTTCGGGGTATGCACGTTACATTGCGCATGCTCGAGGCTCGGTTGGAAGCCATATTGTCTCAGATTTCTGGCTATGCACAAGAAAAGCGCATTGAAGTCAACCTCTCAGGTGGGAGTTAGAGTAGGATTAAAGATGTAGAAACGAAGTGATCGTGATATTGCACGGGATTTTGTACATTAATCGACACATTTCGATGACAAGCTGTCTGGTTTTACCAAATAAGGCATGTAAATGCTCGTTTGGCTGCAAAAGTCGAGCTATAAGGATGTTGAGAGAATGAACCGTACGTTTGGTGGCATGTTGGGCTGGACAGATGTCTGGCTTTACTTTTGCGACATTCAAATTAAGCTCATAGCATTCTTAACACATGATCAAAAGTCCTGAACCTCTGCAAAACAACCGATCAATGGTCAAACAGTCTCGCATGGAAACTGCTGTGTAACACGGGTTTGACTGGCTCGCGTGTAAGAAATGCATTCCCAAACACAATTTTAACATTAACCGACCAGAATGGTAATATACCAATGAACATTTAACCATTAATGATGATTTTTTCGTGGGGGGGTCAAAGTTCTAATTCCCTGTAATTCTGTATAAACATCTTTTCCTTTGTAGTCTATTGATGTGCGCAAAGACCTCCTTCCGCTTGTTGTGAGTTCAAGGGAAAAAATATGACCTTTCTGTCTTCACAGGGTGATGTATATGACGGTATTCCAGGGATAAATCATGTCGCTGTGCGACTAGATCACGATATGGAGAGCATTTCCAAATGTTTAAAACGAACGGTCGACCATGTTTCTTTTTCGGACTTCTCGGCAAAATCTGGTAATAAAAACTGTTCAAAGACTTCCGGAAAAACACTGCTTACTGACTTACTCAGACAGTCAAACCGCACGTGCTTATTTTAACTTTTCATTGCGTTTTTGGCTGATTGGGCTTTTGTTCACCTTATGCTCATTTCATGCTGGTTTTACCGGTTTTAGCGCCTGATTCGCTCATCACCCAAAGAGCTACGAAAAAAAAATTTACTTTGAACGTGACATTAGAAAAAAAACATAACCATCATCAATGCAACGGTACATTAAAAGTCCACTTTTTTATGTCATGAAAATAGGGAAGCAAAAGCCAAAAGATGCTCATGATATGGGCAACTGCATTCGATAAAGGCCCACGGAATTCAAATGTTTATTATCACTAATATCACTAATATCACTTAATATCATCAACATCTTTATCATTGTAGCGGAATCCGGAAACAAATTTTGGTCAGAATATAACAATGTCAGGTGTTGTTTTTCGATAACTTTTAAGGTTTAGAATCAATTTAGATCGGTTCGCCTTTCAGTCGTTTAATAGACTTTTCCTGAATTCGCTTGGATGATCACGAAACAGTGGTTTCAAGTCGAGGTTGGACTTGATTAATAAAAGAATCAAGTTCGATCAGTCTCAACTTGGAACCACTGTTTCGTGTTCATCCAAGCAAATTCGGGAAAAGTCTATTCCGCGAAAAACAAATTTTCAGTCGAAAAAACCTCGGGAAATTTAAAGATTATCGGCTTTTTTTCATCAAATTTTCTGAGAAAGAGTCTATTAAAGAGTTGTCTGACGTGCACTCGTCTGATGTCGTATTAACCAGTTAGCAAATGTTATGTTGGCACATCAATTAAAGCCTCATTCAAGGTCACAGCAAACAACTGCTATGAAGTAACAGTTTCATTTGGTACTTGCCTGGATCATACCGCACATATTTGTGCTAGAGCAACTGAGTAAACGTTGCCGTATGCCCGTCAGTCCGCTTAGAAGAGATGAGTTAAGTTGCTGCTTTCAAGAAGTTCGAGCAAGTAATCGCCCCTGGAGAAATAAACCCTCGTTCTTATACTTTGTGAACTTCCTGGATTTAATCATGAAAACAAATGCTTTTGCCACAAGTCTTGCGTCAAATAAAAACGGATAGATATCCGACTTATTCCCGCATACTGGCTTCCTTCCTTTCAAACCACTTGTTGCCATTTCCCAATAAACCTCTTTTTATTTAATCTCTTTGAGTGTGTGTTCGGGTCTCGAGTCGCCTTCATAGATGGTTTTGTATAACGGGGGTTTCTAGCGTATTCTATATCAGCGCCATGTAGGGCTTTATCTCTTGCCGTCATCACATCATGTGAACTATCTTTGTGCGCTTCACTGTTAGAGTTATTTTCGGTATGGTGTAATGTCTAGTGACCTAACTCAGAATCATTCACCAATTAAAATCTTTGACTTCAACATTTTTCTCATTGGAGAAATATTTGACTTGATATCATTAGCTCCAAAGTTTATCATGTGGCGTCTACGAACGTAGACGAGGAGTGTACGAACAATCTTTACGAAGACGTACGAATGTACGAAACAACGGCCGACGTGAGCTCAGATCCGTCAGTGTTCGGGTATCAACTGTGAACTTCCGGAAAGACTCGTGAGCCGGGAAGGCACGTTTTTAACGCCCAGGTACTCGACGAAAGCCAGCTTGCTTTTTATGAAATGTTTTCTAGATTTGAAAGGTAACGGGTCAGATACGCCGGAAGATCAGCCATGATAATTCAAAATTGACACATTCACAACAACCTGAATCCTCCTGAATAATTAAACCCGGTTAAAAATGAATTTCCAAGTTCGAAACGATCACATCTTACTCGATAACGTCTCCTTGTTTCTTCCTTCTTCTTTTAAATCTACTTCTGCTCTTTTTATTCTTAGCCTTTGGCGAATTTCTCGCGTCCTCTAGTTTCAATGTTTATCAACTCAGGTATGTGTTTGCACTCACAAGAGTGCTGATTTCTATCGCTTTGAACTTCCAGATCAAAGCGTTCCGGATTTATTAACCCCGAACGGTCATAACAAACAAGACAGTACGTGCAAATGAAACGAAAATACATCCTCGTATTCGATGCCGCTAAGATATCAAATTTTATTGGGCATAAATCATGGTCTGACACAAGACAACCGGACCACACTAGCTCGCTTCGCTTTCCTGACTTCGCTTAATAATTTACGACCCCTCAGAGTTGTAAACTTAAGCGGCACTTTTGATGTTCCTAATACTATTCCCTGCATGCATTCTTCTATATCTTTTTATAATTGTCTCACAAAAACTAACAGTCTGGCTCCCACATGGTAAAGGATAATAGGTGTTTATGAAGCTTATCCTGGCTTAAGTCTTAAGTAATGTGGGAAAAATAGAATTCATTAGCAAAGTTCAACACTGTGTCTGCTTAGTATAGATGTGCTGCTCTTTCTAGCCGAATAAACATAGTTATTTAAAATGACAATACAGAGCTTACTAACGGATATATAGTTCGTGAAAAAGAAAGATTAAGAAACCAAGGTCGAGGAAAAGAAGAAGAGATTAAGAAGAAAACCAGAAGACTGAAGACGAACAAGGATAATAAGAAGAAAAGAATGAGAAGAACAAGATGAACAGTAATAAGAAGTGAAAAGAAAATTGTAATATGCACTAAGTAATAGTGAACAAAAACATACACGGACCCAAGAAAAGGAAGAAATCGCTAGCAGGGCCGTAGCCAGGAAGAAACTACAACCGAGGCGAAAGACCCCGAGGGGGTAGCACTAATATTATCAGTCTGATGAAAATTCCTGGCTACGGCCCTGGCTAGACGATGACAAACACAAGTTTCCCAAATAGACAAATTAAAAGTCATTTCGGCTGGCCCTTTTTCGAACAACTTTTAACTAGATGACGAGTCATATCAGTATGAACTCGATGAACAGGAAAAACATAGCGTGAACGAGTTTACTTAAAAAAAAGCTCATTAGGGTGTTCAAGCAAGCTTATGAAGACAACACAGTTGAAACTTTGTTGGTTTTCATTTATCGGTAGGCCCGCTATCTGAGCCGATACGTACTTTCGTATATCAAACAAGTCATTTGGCTGCGTGGGCTTTATTCTCTTCTTAAGTAACCTGTTGTGATAATTTCTTTGATCAATTGAAAAATATTAGCCGGGGATCAGTGTTTGAAATTGGCCGGATGGCCTAATCAATCCGGTAAGTAAGTAAATCACTTTGCGAGCATGAAGGGATGACATTTCACTGCCTTTCCAATAAAATCCTTGTTTTCAATTGACGTTTCCAATCGATCCAGTGATGCCATATTGCTTAATTTCTTTCTGCCCTAGATCATTCGTTCAGCTTGTGGATGTATACGTAGAGATTTTTTTTCCCCGCCTAATTTTTCAAATATTTCACTTATGTAGTCATGATTCTCCACCGTCCGGGAAGAGTCTTTCTCTTCAATGTGTATCGTGCTGTTAATGACCGGTCTTTACTATTATGTCGTCAGGCTTTACAAAAAGAATGGCGGCCGTCGTAACGCCACACACGTCGAGCTTGAGTCGCCGACATCTCATGCCATGTATCCCACAAAAGTTTGAATTATTTTTGTCTTGACGAAAGACGCTGAGCGCCAGTCCACGCACCAGGAAACAAACAAGAAAAAATGATTCGCTAGGCATATAACAAGGTGACGTCAGGTTGATAACGGTCACTGCGGCACTCCCGAGTCACGCAATCCGCGTCAAGTTAAAAAACGTCAATCGTTAAAGGCCCACTTTGATGAAAATCGGTGAAAATTGAAAACTGATTATTTCTATATGAAAATGAATGTAGCTAAATAACTAGCTAATCTCTGCCAAAAATCTACATTTTAAGCTCATTATCACAGAGAAATGTTGGTTTAAAACCTAAAAGAACAATAGGGTTGAGTAAATGAAGTCATTTACTCACAATTTAAATGTTAAATAACTTGACAATTTCTATCCCTACCGTCCTTAATTTAAAGGGGCACTTGGATGAAAATCATTGAAATTTGAAAATGGCTTGAAACTTAGCTAACTCTATCTATACGGTCCCAGTATTCACAATGAAGCAAATTTTCTTCATATCCAAAAGAGAGGGTGTCATTTGAATGGTAACTGAGAGCCCGACCAACTTTACAAGGTTGATACAGTGCAGTTGAGTATTTGACCTATTCAAATATGGTCATGGTACAATTCGGAGCACGTTGAGAAACAACTACCTACATAAACCGATCGATTGACCTTTTAAGATTAATACCAGTGTGGAAGAAAGAAAGAAGGAAGAGAAAAAGACCACTCCACAGCAACAACAGCAACAACAACAACAGAAACAACAGCAACATCAACAACAACAACAGCAACAACTGCAGCAACAACAACAGCAGCAACAACAGCAACAACAGCAACAACAACAACAACAACAACAATAGCAACAACAACAACAACAACAACAGCAACAACTGCTGCAACAGCAACAACAACAACAACAATAAATAACAACAACAGCAACAACAACAGCAACAACAAGGAAGGCACGTCTAATGCAGGCGATGATTACAAACAAAAAAATTGGAAGTTGACGGTTTTTTAAGGTTTATCTTCCGTTTTGGGTTTGCTGTCAAGCTATTAAGAAACTGGCGGAGCATCATTAATTTTCTAATAGCGGAAACAGTTAAATGGCTTCACCCAGCATTCTTTTGTGCCGTGCGAATCCCCGCTGAAAATTCACAAAAATCACGCGAGATTAGCATCGTGGTAAGTGGCTCAGACGTCTGGCAATATCATTAGAAAACCTTACATGTAAGACTTGATTGAAAGCGCGCTTCCTTGACATGTGGAGCCGGCCATTTTGGAAGCCATATTAGAATGTTAGTTTCTATGCCATGCTGTGAATGCAAGTCTTGATTTCTATTCAAAGGTTGACTATAATCTTACTGGCATAATGGTACACTATATATCAATGGTTTCTTATTGCTGGCGCTCTTTGCATAAATACGATAGCATTTCATCCTTCACTATACGTGAAAACTATTTTGTTAATGCAAACTGCCGCTCACATTTGATGCAAACGTTCCAAAACGAAATGAAAGACTTCTCAAGACCGAGGTCTGTGTTATCTGCTGAAGCCGTAGGCTGAGACGGATAACACAGACTCAAGGTCTTAGTGATAATTTACGATATAATGCGGAAACCGAATTCATTAATTGTTTTATTATACATTTTGAAAATTTAGGAAATTTTTATCTTTTACGTTTACGAATCTATTTTTTTTAGCGCGCGTCCAACACTTGGACTTTGAACTCGACATGATAAATCCCATATTAGTTTATATTTGCAATTTTTCTGCAGACATAACATCATGTATATATCTAAAAAGGTTTATGTCTTACGATGAAAACGGCTTAAATTTCCTTCCGACTGTTATATTAGCAAATCCCACTAGGATGTTCGGATATGCCAGACCACCGAGTATTACTTCGAGACAATAACGAGTAAATAAGGAAAGATTTTGTCTGTTAAGTCCTCAATAGTTTTAGCGTGTGATTAAGAATGGCTTAGTAATCCTACTTACAGTTTAACGGTCGATAAACAATGAAATAATAAGACACAGTATTCAATGGATGAAGTACGCTTGCTTATATACAGCCATTTCCAAAATGGTTGACAGGGCGAACGGCGAATGGCGATCGGTGATTGTACGACCAAAAGGAACTGTGGAGCAATAAGAATTTCTTCATCTTCACTTCTTAAATACTTAAACAATGCCTGCTAAAGATCGTAGGTGAATGGTGCAGGCATTGTATAGGTTTTTAAGGAATGAATATGAAGAAATTCTTATTGCTCCACAGTTCCTTTTGGTCGTGAATCGCCATTCGCCGTTCGCCCTGTCAACCTTTTTTGAAATAGCTGTATTCCATTTTTCATTCTTAATATTTTTAAACAATGCAAGGTTGACCAAAAAGAAATGATAAGAAATTACAAAAACGCATTAGGAAATTGGGCGGTGTAGTTAGCGCTTGTCTAGTTCTAGTAAGTTGTGAGTGCAGCCACAGACGCCATATTGGTTGGGCACAAAGAGCTTGACAGCAAGAGATGATAAAAGAGGCGAATTATTAATCGCGCAAAAAATCAAATGTAACACCATGAAAAACAGTCAAAATAATAAAAACAGCAATGACAATACCGGCAAGAGCGATGAATTGGGACAAAGAAAATCCAACAATGGCGAACTTACTTGAAACAAAACAAAACCACAACGACCGGAAACAATAATTCGGTTCACCATAAATAACCTTAACAAACAAACAAACAAACAAACAAATGAACAAACAAGCAAAACAATTAAAGGTCCTTCAGTAAATCAGTGAAAACCAAGCGAGCTTAAAGCGGTCAAAATCGATTCTGGACTGAACCTGGAACTGGAAAGCTGTGATTACGAAATTATTAGCCCTCCATTTATTACGAATAACTCCATATCCAATAAATCTCTTTCTACATGTTAGTAATAGTATTATAGAATCACCTAGCTAAACCGTTAGTATTTACAGCCAATCTCTCAACACGAGAGTTTCTGATTTGCTACATGAACCATGTTAAAAGAAATCAAACGATTTGCCGACAATTTCCAAAGTTGTTGCTCAGTGTTTGTCTTGGAGATTATCTCTCACTTATGGATAAACCTCTCAAAGACTTTAGGGATTCTTAGCATGGGCGTCGGACTGGTGTTGATTTACTGGCTCATCTACCGAGACTGCAATGTTTTGACCACAAAATCAGTTGAAACATCTCTACCATTTAAATCTTTGCTCAAATGCGCAATTTTTTTTTAACTTTGATATTCACTTCAAGGAATAACTAGGTGTTATTGAGACAAAAACAGCGAAAATGCAGCAGGAACCGAATAGAATAAAAGCAATTTAAACTAACTCGAAGTTACTGCCTGCTATAGACGCTGCACACGTACGAACCCTCAATTTTACTGAAGAGTTCTCCTTCACTAACGCTGTGTCAGAATTACCTAGCTTCTCAGCTTCAATATTTTTTGGCAGCGACGATAGAAGCAAAATTCTCAGGGTATGGTAAAAAATAGCTACCAACGAAGCCGGGTTGTTCTTCAGCAATCAAGTTTTAGTAGAAACTCGGATGAATTCCTCGAGTGCCCGTTGGTAATGAAAGTGGATGTCTTAATGTCGAAAATGTAAAGTGTTTGTACAAGAAAAACGGAGTAAAATTTAGCTCATATAATTGTTCAATAAGGACAAGATTGTTCAGTTGAAGTCTCAGGAAGCCTTTTTCGCGGCAGGCATTTCAAAGTCCATTTGACGTCCATGAAATGACTTCACAAGTATACTTAATCCCCAAGCAAAAAATTAGTGGGTCTTCTTGAACACAATCCTGTGGTTTGATTCACCCGTGAAAACGTGTGTTTAGAATAAAAGAAATAAGTAGATAAACTACGTTATTAGACGTTAAATAGAAAAGTTAACACGATCAGGGTTGTTAGATATTATCAGAACGTTATATTACAAAGTCAGTTGCAATTTGTTTGCGTTGAAAATGCTACGAATTTCTATCTATTCAGACCGTGGAATGTATATTGCAGTGCTTCTTTCTAGTTACTATTGATGAAAATAAGGAAATGCCAAGAAACAAGACATAAGCCAAAAACATAAGTACGCGCACACATTTCAGTACATTCATCAAGTATGGTTTCTCTTTGTATTTTACCAAAATCATCCATCCATAGTTTACTTTCTTATACGTTTTTCTAAATTAGTTCTTTCTTTACCTTGAAGCGGCGCAGTTTCTCTGTAGAAGATCCTGTGTGTGCCATAGCACTGCAGTTGCTCCTAAAAGCGCTCTAATTTCCATCTACACTGGGTTTTCCCAGATCAAAGGTGCGTGCAGCCGGCAGAGATCCATATTACACTTGCGGTAAACTACAACGGGATCGGACTTCCCTGATGACAAAATCCGATTTGAGACAACTGACAAAAATTAGCCCTAAATCTCACGAGATTTGGGTATTGAATTCAGAGCTCTGAGCACCACCTACAGCTGCTAAAGGTCTCACTCACATAAAAAAAAAAAATCTAGTTAATCTAGAGATTTTTCAAGGTCAGGGAATTGTCAGGGATTTTTGCATTTGGTCAGGGAATATTTGAGACAGCAAATGGCAAAGAAAACCTTTTTAGATGGAATTTTACGACGGAGATCCTGCAAGTGCATATTACCCTTTTTGCATTCAGAGTGAATTCATGCTGTGAAAAATAGAATTTGAAGAGTAAAAAGTCAGAGATAAGTCAGGGAATGTTTTCTTGCCAGGAGGTTGGGAACCCTGATTTATCCGACACGGAATATGAGCAGACTCTTGCAATTGGAAGCAATAGGATTTTTGCCAAAAAAGCTTCAAAAATTTGATTTAGCAATCTGCCGTTTTGATCATGACAAACAATTCAAGCTTCTATTTTCTTAGCGGATCGCTTTCTGGCTATGCTTTGTTAACTTTGATTATCAGAAACGACGGAAATTCAAATTCTGGGCCGGTTCTTATGGTGGATAATCCTCCAACCACTGTAGTAGTGCTGTTTTGCTGGGCACATCTGCAGGAGCTTCGCGTGTTGAGGACTGAAGGTCGTCATCTTTCGGTGGGTTACTAAGTACTTAGACTATTCTAATGACATCGGGGAAGATCGGTCGATTATAAAATAAAATAGTTATTATTAGAGGCGCTAGGTAAATAGGTCACACGCGATGACTGCATACATTTTTCATTTGACGTCATTACCAGAAAGCATAACAGGTGTGTGTGTGTGTGTGTGTGTGTGGTAAGCTAGTTATCTTTAATTCGGTGATAATTTCACTGTCACACGCGCCTGTCGTGAGTGATAATTAATTCCTAATTGGTAAATTACTAATTTATGAAATTAAGTTTGATTCTTATTTTTTATATGACAACGTTTTTGAAATTAAGTGCACTGTTCATCAGGGGCTCACATGATTTTCGTTGAGATGGTGTGGCAAACGTGAAACGTCCAATCAGAGGCGAGCAGAATTAATAGGAAATAGCCCATGCAGGATTATCGTGATAGCAATGAGCGCCAAACCTGGCCTGTCTTCTCTGATTGGTTCCAGCAGAGCGGAAGCCATGTAAAGAGTCACGGTACCACAGGCGTCCCATTCACGTCAGACTGAGAATACCACAGGCTTCCCACTCAAATCAGGATGAAAGGCATCCATGAGACTGCATGAGTAATTAGTTGCTGAATTTCGTTTAATTCGTGTAGATTTTAGCAAAACTGATTAACTACAGACAGACCACTTTTTATGTAATCTGTGGATGACTAATCAATGTATAAATAATAAATCCCTTTTTGAAACACACCTATATTATGCTTTCTTGATATCACACATGCAGAGCTGCCGGCTTATTCTGGTCAATCCTCATATGGTGTTGCTGAGTGGGTTTTGTCTGAACAACCAACTACTAGACTGTGAATCAAGTATTACCATCAATGGATAGCGATAGTTAGTTCCTTTCTTTAGTTCAATACCAAGAGCAAATTGTATGAGAGTGTTCTTAGTCTCATGAGTGGGAAAAGTAAAGGACTGACTTACTGCACGTTCATAGTACTTTATACCTGAACACTGAAATGGCTTTCCACTGGTACTGCTATGGCCGAGTAGAGCTACGAATTCACCGGCGCTTCTCACAGATACGAAAACGGCTCTATTCAGTTAACGTTTTTGCAAACAATTACTTATTTCTTCAGTTTTCCAAGCTGTATGCAGCCAGCATTTTGAATCATTCTACCGCTTAGAACGGAAATTGCGGAGGAAGTTGCGCGCCATATAAAGGAAATATAGCTAACGTTTTCCCATTTCAAACGATATACCCCTTGCAGCAATTCCAAAAGCCGTTTTTTCAATTTGAGGAAAAGGCGCAATGGAATATTTTCGGTCTTCAATTTTCAGGAGAATATAATTCCATTGTTTTGTTATCATTTTAAATTGATCTGCTTTGGGAATTGCTGCAAGATTGGTAGTAGCTTAATAGACCAAATCAATCATAATGGGTTATATTTTCCCAATTCAGACCCCAATTTCTCAATGGCCGACCAGTGATGATTTAAAACATGGTCAAGAACAATGACTCGGTCGATCCAAGGCAATAATTCTCGTATTTTTATCAGTTTTAATTAATTTGGCACCATACATCCAGACCCGATTGCTGAAGCGTCGTATGGCAGGGCGAAACCATTTACGGATCAGCTGGAGATTTCGGCTCCAACACCGCTATCC
>JAAAQI020115773.1:0-15878 GCA_011800005.2 Stichodactyla mertensii
GTGAACCCCACACCCCCAAATCCCCCTTTCCCTACCCCCCCCCCCCCCCCCTTGAGGCAATAAATAGTGACCGGTCCCTAAACTCCTGGGATGAGTCCACATTAGAATAAAGATGGTCAAGAGGTGCTAACAACATCTCGCCGGCAATTTTCAATAGTTTTTAATTTCCAACACAACGAGAACATTGCAATTCCCTTTTCCTTTTCCGTTTCAGATAATGGCACCTACTCATCATCTTCGAAAGCATTTCTGTTCAGCTTGTACACTGTGAATGGATATAGTCCTCTCAAACTGACCGTAAAGGTACATGGGACAGCCATATATAGGAGAAGTACTTCTGGTCCTACGTTTGGATTAGAGCACGACCTGCATATCTCGAACCAAGCCTCGAGTAAACAGGGTTCTTATTCAGTGCCGCATTCATACCAGATCCCACCAGGATGCATTAAAGATGCTCTCTGCTCCTTTTTTACCGGTAGTACTTACTTTACAACAAATGACTTAGAAGTCTTTTATGAAACCACCAGTTAGATTGAAGCAACGAAATCTTTCTGGTCGTATGGAATTAGCATGGAATGCAAAGGACAATTTTGAAGTGTGGATGTGGGTGTGTGGTGTGTGAGTGTGGGTGTGAGTGTGGGTGTGAGTGTGGGTGTGTGAGTGTGGGTGTAAGGGTATGGGTGAGTGTGAGTGTAGGTGTGTGAGTTTGGGTGTGTGTGTTGTGTGGTGTGGGTGGGTGGGTGTGGGGTGGGCTCCCCCGTGGGACATGTGTGTGGTGGGCGGGAGGGCTAGCTTAGCGAGGGGTTGCCGCTTTACAGTAGATTAACGTAATGGTGGTTCAGTATGACTGCTAAACCTACAGATACGTGTATTACATGATATAAAAGTTTGAAATCAAACTGCCTTGCTTTAAAATGCAGTACTTGCTTTTCCTGGTTTCACTTAGTGTTCTCTTCTTTTTGGCGCTTTTTTAAATTTAAATTTTATTTTTATTTCAGTTTAATTTCCTGGGGAAATACAAAATTCCCTGGCCTTGAAACACTTCTAGATTTCCGACTTTTCATGGTCAGTGGTATTTCCTGCAAGAAATGACACTTGAATAACTATCCAGTCATACAGAGTCGTAATTATAACTTAAGGACGTTCACGGCCATAGTTCTGAGCATCCTTTCTACAAGCCCTTTCGAATGAGCGAGGAACGCCTGGATGATTGTGTTTATATAACAAAGGTGATCAATTTCAAAATGAAAATAACTTAAGCAAAAAGGGGGAAAACTTCAAAAGGAAGTGGACCAATCAGTAAAGTGTTTGTTCGTTGTCAATTCCTCGTTTTGAAGTTTTCAACCTAGAAAATATACATGGCCAAAATCTCGGCAAAATGCAAGGCAAACACCTATTGTGGGCTATCCCACCAGTGACTGTAGTCAAACAGAATACTGGATTTGTGTGATAGTCCGCTAAGTTTGCTTATATTTAAGGCTATTAGACACTTAAGTAACAGTTTTGATAGCCAGATGAAACTCGCTTAAATCTAGTTTCGTCACAGCAATTTTTGTTCTTTTTGTCCAATGAGCAGATAGAGGGAAGAGGCGAGACCAATAAGTAGTCCTAGACGTTTAGTAAGAGGGAATTCGTAGGATACCATTGTTAACCTTGGGGGACAATAATCCATAATTTTGATCGATTATCGGAAAGTTTTCCACCTTTTCGAAGATTATAAAATATTCGGTACTTCAGGAAAAAAAGAGTTATTACGAACCACAAGATAAGGCATGGACAATAGTCCATGCTTTTGATCGATTTTAGGTCATTTTATAGGCAATGAATTATTCAGTATCAATTGGAAATGGGTCATTTTGGGCCAAAACCCATGGACTACAGACCACGCCTTTCATCGATTTTGGGAATCAACACACCTTTTCCAGGGTCATGAATTATTTCTGATTAATAGAAAATGAGTAATTTTTGACCAAAAAGCATAGCAGAGGTTTAATTTTCTCCTGTTTTTGAGTTAACTCTTATCAAATTAAAAAGATTGATTTGGGATCATTTTAACCCTCTTTTAAAAACAATATTTAAAAATAGAGTAAAAATGGTTAGATTTTCTTACATTTATCCACTTGTTCTTCCACATAAAAGCAGAATGAAGCTTGTTCTAACCTCTTTGAGGTTTTTTGGTCTAGTTTGGGTGAACTATAGCCTGTGGATTTCCGTCAGCTTGCCTTGTGTTTGATTTAAGGTGACTGGCTACTATTGGATTTTACATTTAACTTTTTTTAAAATAGCATCGTTTTTAACGAAAATTTGCTGATTTCAAATATGAACAGAATAACAGGGTGTTCCGAACTAGTTTTTGAGATAATCAAGCTTTGAATGGATGGGTGTTTATAAGTTTTGGATGCGAAAATCTCGTTAGCCGGAGTGAGTAGGAAAATATTAAAAGCTCAAAGGCGAAAGCAATTTAATATTTACGCCCATAAGAAGATGAAAATACCTGGATGTTCCGACAAAAAAGACGTTTAATTATTAACAATTTGTTACAGTTTTATTAAGATTTGTTTGATTGACATGTAATTGATCAAGTTAGTAAGATGAAGAAACGTGGTAGCGTATCAGATGTCAGTGGCATCAGTAGTTCACGAGTTTAAACGCTATTCTGCTAACCTGAACCCTGTTAACCCGCCACAGAAGTAAGTTGTTTGATTTATTTAGTACGTATGCATGTACTTTCCGAAAGTAGAAGTTAGTTTCTTATAATCTTGGATTTCAAATCGAATAGACAAACGAAGACAAACGAAGACAAACGAAGACATAACGAAACAAATCGATAATTATAAGAATGCAACAGTGATTGATAATTAAAGGAGGTCTTCTAGTTTATACGATTCGTGGTGCGGTCAAGTGAATTTTATAACGGAACACTGGATTTGGCATATTTTGTTCGACCAGTGCTAGGAAAACGTCCCATCAAGTTGAGAAGAAATTCGTACAAAACTTCACTTTTTCATAAGTTCTAATATTTAACTTTTTGAAAAATTTTGATTATGACAGATTTTTAGGAGCTTAAATAAGCACATAAAAAGTATAGGGTCCCGTGCAAAATTGGAGGTTTTACCTTCTTAAAGTTCAAAACACGTACGGTTCTTCAATCTTTTTCAGCAAAATTCCGAACATAGCCAGAAATATATCATGGAACCGAAAGAGACGGAGCATAGGTTAATCAAATCACTGAGGTGAACGATTGCGATTGGCTTATCACTTGTAGTATAGACATGTAATAAAAATGTTCTCGTGCTTTTTTGATGATGTTTTCGCTCGCTTGTGTTCTCTCGCTTGTGTTCTCTCACTTGTGTTCACTCGCTTGTGTTCATTCAAAGAAGAGCGAGGACGCTGAGTTACATATGAAGAATAATTACTCAAAAGGGGTCTTAAATGTGAACTGGGCGTGGCCTTCTGACCAAAAATATAGAAATAAAGAAATAAAGAAATAAAAAGTAAAAAAGAAAAGATAAAGAAAGAAAGAAAAGAAAAGAAAAGAAAATTTAAACACCGTATTCAAAGGGCCTTGAACGCAACCTCTCGACATCAAAAGGGTCTTAGTGAAGAAGACCCCTTTTGAGTTATCATTCTTCATATATTTATTTCCAAGCTTTCTGGCCTTTTTGTTTTTACTCCATACATTGCTCTTATGCTTGCTGACGCCATATTTTGCTCAGACAGCAAACCCTACTGCGCATGTCGGTTCCATATTTCGGGCTATGGGTTACCATGGTAATTCGGTGGAAATTATGCGCGCGCATGCTTGTGGGCTTTGAAACTCGATTCAATAGTAGCCAGCCACTTAACCCTTTTGCCATGCTTTAAAATGAATAGACTTATAATAAATTGTGCTTTATGGTGATGTATTTTTCAAAAAAACAAGGACGTCAAGTTTCATAAGCGAGGAACGCCTGGTCAAAATCATCCATTTTACACCATGTCAAATCTTCGAGTTTTGTGATTTTTGAGTTGGTGTGAAATCGATGATTTAGACCAGGCGTTCCTCGACCACCTACCTTTGAAGAGAGTGAAAATACTTAGATTTTCTTGCAATTTTTCACTTAGTCTTTAAGATAAAAACAGAATAAAGCTAGGTCTACCTTCTTTGAGGTTTTTGGGTCTATTTTGAGTGATTTGCGTCATTTTTTTCCTTGTCTTAAATGGCGATTTCACCCTTTACACATTAAACGCATTGATTTGCCCTCATTTTAGCCCCCTTGCCATGCTTTAAAACGAATAAAACTAATAGATTGTGCTTTATTGTGATGTATTTTTAAGCAAACAAGGTTTACTTATTAAAAACGTCAAAGTACCGGAAGCGAGGAACGCCTGGTTAAAATCATGAATTTTACACTTGGTCAAATCTGTGATTTTTGAGTTGGTATGAAATCGATCATGATTTGGACCAGGCGTTCCTCAGCCACCGACCTTTGAATAGAATGAATAGAGTGAAAATGCTTTAGATTTTATAATAAAGTGTGCTCGTGTAATATAGTAGATTTTTTGGTTTTACATTTGTAATAGAGCTTTTTCTCAAGTTTGCGCGCGCAACTAAACTTAAACTTGACGGGCCATAAAAAAAGAAAACTACACAATTTATAAATAGAGAAATAAATTTATTTTCAAATCGGAGAACGATTAGCTTTGACAATTTTTGCTTGACAATTTCGAAGAATTGTTTACTAAATTTTACCCCAAACCTTCTGTTCTGGTATCGTGTCCCGTCAAATTCCTTGGATTTGGATGAGCGCGCAATCTTGAGAAAAAGCTCTATTTCACAACTTAATTTCCGAGCAACAACATGGCGGCTAAGTCCATCCCGCGCTGAATAGCACGTGACTCGTGCCCAGGTTACTACATTCCTCACAAATGTCTTATTGATAACGGGCAGGTGGCCTGCGTTCTCTGACTAAGTAACGCCACCCCATGGGTGTGACGTACGGAAGTCGTTTTTCGAATTACGTCACGCTTAACAGCTCTGTTACTTTGTATTAAAGAGCGTGAACTTTCCTGACTCTTCAAGGTTAGTGGGATTCCTGTCAGAAATGACACTTGAATAACTATCATGTCACTCAGAGCCACAATTATAATCTTAATTTCCAACATGGAATTTCAAAGCATAGAATCCCTGACTTCTTCATGACATAGTATGTTTGTTTATTAACTGAGGCCAACAACGGCATCAAAAAGCTCTTAGATCTAGATTTTCAATAGCCCAATTAGGGTATATAATATTTACGCTAGCCGCCATGATGGTTTTCATATCACAATTATCCAGGGGACAAACATTCCAGCAGGGCGCAAAGCATTGTTGGTCAAAACCTCTGGCCCTCACCCTTTTAATACCCTTAGCTATCTCTTCAAAGCACAAATATAGCACTATAGCCGTATCTTCTGCCATCGTAGCTAAGGCATGCTTTATAAGGAGGGAGGGTAACCCTAGTACTAGGGTTACCCGCCAGCTAGGGTCAATAGATAGCTCGGCTTTATTACAAGGAAAAAATATAGGTAGGGTAACCCTAGTGCCCGGAATAAACCTTATTCCCCCATGATGGCCGTTTGTTGATTTGTGCTACAGGAGGTCTGAGAACTAGTACAAGTTGTCCCGGGAAGGCGAGTTGTCCCTAGCTAACGACTCTACAAGGGGAAAACGTAGCCCGAGCAGAAGGATTTCCCTATCAAACAGACAGGGTAACCCTATAGCGCTAGGGTAACCCGGGTAAGCTTGTAAAGGCGTTAAAATAAATGTATAGAAGTTAAGGTAGTTCCAGACCCTTGCTACTGCGCATCCCCCGCGCGCATCTGAGCGCGTGCACTTTTATTAAAGAATATTGGTTTCAACGTGGGGAGTCTGGGCACTAGTGTGCCAATAATTGTAAAGCATAGAAACTCTACTTTTAGCGCAGAAAAATAACATTTTATCGACCAAGCTGTCGAAAAAGATTTTAAAAAACTATTGTGCACCGTGGAAAGTCGATACTTATTCTCAATTTTTTAAATTTAAAAAATTTTATCGATCTTAAAGGGGAGCGAGAATATTGCTAAAATCGGGTTGTATTTGGAGTTCGTATACACGGCGGTTTGCCTAAATATACATGCAGAAGCATTTTATGAATATGAACCGCAAGTAAAAACATTTCTGATTGCGTCCATGAATAATTAACTGCTTATCAAAGTAACAATCAAGGATTGATTTTAATTTTAACTGGCGATGTAGCAATTGAAGTTTAGATTTAATAGTCGTTGAAATTAATTGTTTGTTCGACACAAATAACTAGTGATTACATTGGTATAGACTGCATCGACGTGAATCAAATGGATATCATAAATGAATGTTAAAATATGCATCATTTCGTTGAAAGAATAAAGTCTGGAACGTCAGTTAGGGACCTTTCATTTTTTATCGGGGGGAAGTAATAAGTAATATTTCTTAAAGGAAATTGCTAGTGCTAACTGAGCAGGAGTATTTGAGGTGCCAGTTGTTGTCGACAGCGCCCTGCTAAGAATATTTTAGTAACAGATGTTGTTTGTGTTCAGAATTACCCATGACAAGCAAATGATCTTGTCAGATCCTTTCATTAGTATCGCGGATTACTTTGCTGTCAATCTCTTTTACCCAATTTTCCTTTCGGCAAATCCTCTTTCCATCATTTTCTTTATCCAACCTGTCATTGGGACAGACTCCACGGTGTTCCAACTACAAGATGTTCTCTCTTGTGCTTCGAGGGTTTTTCTCCGGGTTCTCCGGTTTTCCTCCCTCCGTAAAAATCAACTCCCAAATAATTCCAATTCGGGCATGGACGAGAGCCACAGGTCTTTTAGCCACTGACTATTAAGGGCTACCCTCGTATAAGAACAAGGAACGTTTCTTTTTTTTTAAGATTCTTATTTTTCCTTATTATTCCAGATAAGTATTTTTCCTAATTTAATCCTTATTATTAGATTTTTCTCCTCCACAAAAGGTGTTTGAAAGTTTGCAAGACACTAACTTACCACAGGATAGAATTAGTGCAAGTCTGTACTGTTAACGTAGGACGATCTGGAGTTGTACTTGTCTGTTCTTAGTAACTCACGTGTTCATCCATTGAAAGGATTGCCAAACTTAAACAACACACATTTAAGGTTCAGTTTTCACACAGCTGAACGCACAAGAGCCTATAGTTTGTTGACTATGGTTGTATAGCACTTTCCTCGGTTACTAAAAACAAATCTATCGTACAGCTTTATGGGATTGAAATGCGGACAAATTTCGTAAACAGAAGCCTAGGATATGCGGAGAAGCAGATATAATCTGATTTAGAGTACTTCTTTTATAAGGATATGGGGAAAAAACAAGCAAAGACTGTTGATGGGGAGAATGTATTTCAGATTCACAATATTCAGAGAAAATGGCTGAAGTACGTTTATTTCCTTTCCGAAGCCTGGGAAGATTCACGATTGCATGATTCTATGGAAGAGCGAACAGGCAAAGATTAGGACAAGACAAATTCAAGCCGCGTTGACATCATTTGAACTTCACGAATCTTTACTAAAAAATCTCGAAAGACTCGTTTGTTTGTCCGCATTTTAATCCCACAGAGCACAGCGAGCGAACAGTTTGACGCGTCATCCATGGAAAGTGCTATTGATAACGTGAGTGGTGACTCGATGAAAAGCATCTGCTTTAACCATTTAAAGTGGTTCAGAACACAGGTCCATCAGGAGTAATTTGTCTACTTTCTGAGGGAAAATCGTTGTGAAGAAAAATCCCGAAAATAACAAACTATGTGCATAGTGGTTGTCGAGCTTGGAAAGACAACTAAAACGTCATTTTACTCTTTTCTAAGTGCCTTCTTTAGTGTCATTGAAAACTTTGGTTCGTATGAGCCAATCAGAATGGATAATTTATCAAGTAGATTATTGCAGTCAAGATAATTTTATTGTCTGTGATGATCTATTAATGATTTCATTATATGGAAATCAAGTTTGTTATTTGCTCTGAGCTCTGTTAACGAGTGGCAAGAGCTAGTAAGACTCTGGAAAATTCAAAATCAATTTATTAATTATTAAAGCCTGATTCCGTTTGACTTGGTTTTGACGTTTTTCAAAGAAAGAAAGAGAGAAAAAAGAATGAAACGAAGGAAGTACGTTTTTACCTTTGACTGAATTGTTTTCAAAGAAACATCTCCTTTATTCATACATTGAGTCGTTCATTCCCATAATTGAATCCGACTTATTCATATATCTGCAGATCTAAAATATAATGTGAATATTATATGAATGATAACATTCAAGCTTTGAGAAGGGAGAATAGCAAACTTTCTAAGAAAAATTGAAGTTCTTGGAAAGGATTTTGAAACGTTCAAATCCAAGATGGCGTCCGACTCCGAGTCCCTGCAAATCGGATAAATGAAGGTGGTGGGAATTAAGAAAGAAAGATTTAAAAAAGAAAAGAAAGAATGAATGAAAGAAAGAAAGAAATGCTAATTAATGCGAGAAATGAAATGAAATGAAATGATTTATGATTTATATAGCGTCTTTTCTATGTGAATCAATCAAAGGCGCTTTACAATGATTAATGTGAATTTCCACAGACTGAGTTTTTTGTTGTTGTTGTTGTTGTTGTTGTTCGTTTGTATTTTTTGTTTTTGTTTTTTATTTGTCTGTTTGCTTGTTTTTGGACGAGATATTTATTCAAATTAAAAATTAATGCACCAATGATCATGGGTTCCCTGTGTAGTTCCCCTAGTCACGTGATACACGTACTGAAAGAAGAAGAAGAAGACAAGATGGCGGGCAAGTGCGGGAAGGTGGAAGATGTGGACACAAACATCGACACTTACACGGTAAGAAACCCTTCCATACTAGACTGAACTATACAAACACCAATCCAACCTTTAGTTCTTACCCTCTACACAGTTAATTGGTATTTTGTGGGTTTTTTTCGTGGCTTTAATAAGCATTTTATTTTGAACTCTCGTTTGGTTTGGTGCACGTGCAGACTTTCTGAGCTGAAAACTGAATTAACTCACTTGGTTTACCTTCTAAACCATTCTAATACCTTAATAATTTACAAATTATGTATTGTTTGGTATTTTTGAGCTGTTTTAAGTTTTTCTCGCTGGTTTTTTGTTTTCCCACTCAAACTGATACTAACTCAAAACCTCTCCCCTCCTCCCTAAATAAACACAGTCGAAAACAAATTTAGCATATTGGGGTCATTTTGTTCAATTTTCCCAAAAATTTTGGCAAAGAAACAGGGTTTTTTTTTAATTTTTAGGAGCGGCTGACACATAAGGGGGAACCCCTAAAGTACATAATGTGAAACATCAATGTCCCCTCCCTATACCCCTGGGGATGTCCTAAAATCAAGGAGAATTCATGGAATCTTTATCTGACATCACAAAGCCATTCAAGCTGTTTCACTGGTCATCAAATGTTATTTGAAAGCTACACAGATATCATTTAGTCTTTCTTGAAATGGCAACAAAAAACACAAATTCAGAACATTAAATATCACTTTTAACTTGCTTATAATCAAATCAAAGATGATAAATACATAGAGAATAATACATGGGTGGACGGAGATACGGAATTTATCTTCGAGTGTTCAATTTGATATCTCACAGGTGAGCACAGCGAACGAGTGAGATATCAAATTTGAACACAAGAAGATAAATTCCATATCTCCAAGCGTCCATGTATTTTTCTGCTTATTATATAAACTATAGTATTTTCAAGGATTTCTACCACTGAATACTAAAATTTCAATTGGTTGATATTTTCACATGTCAAAAATATCGTATTTTTACGTGTGCTGAGATACGACATTTCTCAGTGGTAGAAATCCTTGTAAAACACTGTAGTTTATGTAATAATTAACATTCAATAAAAATAACAAAAATTGGTCACACATTTTTTTCCATCAAAAAGACCTCAAAGTATTGAGGCAGAAAAATGACCCCGTTATTTTGTATGGCTGTATCAAGTCTTTTAGACAATTTTTTGCTGATACATTATTTGAAAGAGTATTTTATTTAACATCAATAATATCTTCCATAACAGCTTTTTCTTTGGAACTGAGGAAATGTTTTGTAAGTGAGATCAAGTTTTTATGATCTTTCGACATCTTCTCAGAACTTTGGACCACAAACTGCATCACAGATCTTCTACTGGTGAAAAGAAAAAATTGTTTTCATCCCCTACACAGTCACCACAACTGTTGTGCTTTCAGTCATAGTTTGCTCAAAAATAAAAAAGTCAACAGTTTTTAAACATATTTTTCAAAAATGTACAGACTTTACAAAAACAAATTTGCAGTCTCACAGATCTGAAGTTTAGTGGCGAGTGACAGCCGGCTTTTTACCAGAAATTGCATTGCACATAATTTTTCTGATAGATACAGTGGCCCAGTGGGTAGCACATCAGACTTGACACCTGACCTGAAAGTCAATTCAATGATTTTTGTTCACATATTTCAAATTCATGGATTGGCCTAGCTATTACTTGGTTTGCTTTGTGTTACACAGTAGTCTCCAAAACATACAGACTTCATTATCAAACTGCCATATACATGTACTAAATTTTGAACAAATTATTGACTTGATTTGTTAATTTTTTTCTCCTTAAAGACAACAATGACATTTAAAATCAGGAATTAAATAACAGGCCTTTTACATGGAGTTGATGCACATGAGCATCACAAAAAGTGTAATGCTAATGTTTCTTAGTGTTATTTAGTCATGAAATGGTCTACAAGTGTAAAACTTTGGAAAATAAATGCTTAAAGTAAGGACAATCCAGAAATGATAATATTTTTGTAAAACATCCTTAATTTTTTTTGCAATAAGATAATTTTTAAGAGATAGTCCAAAAAAGCATGTTTTTGCCCTTATTTTGCGTTCACCCTCTTCACTGATTCATTTTATTTTCTTTAGCATAATTTAAGTTTGATTTTAAAACACATTTCCAATGTGTTGTCCTTCATATTATTATCAAATTGATGTCAATTTTGTTTGTCTTGAACTAGGCGTATGTGAAAAGAAATTACACAAGGACTAGCATTACACAAAATAATTTAGGTCGAGATTTTCATACCTACTGCAATTTTTGCCTTTGGGCCTTCCAGCACGCACTTTTTGCATTCGCTATCGCTTTTGCCTTTTTGCAGATCGCGCCTTTGGCTCGATTTGCCTTTTTGGAAATTGTGCATTGCCGTTCATTGCGCCTTTTTTGCATACCATTCAAGTGTTATCAAATGGACAGTTTATTGATTTAGAGATACAATTTAAGATTCTTTTATGCTGGTCAAAGAAAATATTCATCAATGAGCCCTGACTTGTTTATGTCTAGACGTATTCAAGATAACGTAGAGTTAAATTCCTTTTGTTGTGATGAAAATAGAGGATATTACATGGGTGCACCCGTGGACATATGAATTTTATCTTTGAGTGTTGATGATATCTCTCACAAGTGAGCGCAGCGAATGACTGAGAGATATTCAACACGAGAATATAAAATTCATTTCTCAGTGCGACCATGTAATGTTCTGTTTATTATATAAATATCAATGAAATATCCAGGATCAGGGAAGAATTGTAAGGCCATCTGTGATTGGTTGATACAAGGGTAGTCATGGCAATGGTGATATCTTCACATGTGAAGGATGAAAATGATATATATATTCACTGTGTACGAAGTTTTAGAAACAGGAGAAATCCTGGTATTTCATTGATATCTATATAATTCTTTTTAACATTCACTTTGAACAGTACTGAGATTTGATGAGTTGAACGAACCAAAGTTTGGTGAAATCCACTGTAATTATGTTTATCAAACCGATTGATATTTACATTAATTATTACAAAGTCTAAGCTTTATTCGTCAACGGCTTTGCTGGCTAACTGAATGTTAGAATTATAATGTCCAAAATTGATCGATATACGTAACCGTGCTTATGGCAAATGTTTAAATGAAGATATAATATTGAAAACACAAATTTTACACAGGATGACATGTCACAGTAATCATGGCAGCTTGGGATTCAATAAAGATTAGAGGCATGTTTTCGAAGACCAGTCAAAGCATGCTATTCTCACGCTTGACATATCATACTAGAGTAAAAACAGGAAAAGTGTGCAACATAATAATTTAAGCAAAATAAAAATCAAATGGAAACAATAGAAATATGGTCTATCAGGTATCTATTGCTCTACTCTTTCACGGATTTATTGTTTGCAAGTTAAAAGAAAACAAGGATCTTTTTTTAAATTTCACTTACAAAATCATAAATCATAATTTTCAATTTTATTATTACTATATTTTTGTCATTATATTATCACTTTTAAGCTAATTATTGTTTACTTTTGCTTATTTCAGATTAAACTGTAGTAAATAAAACTTCACAAAACATACAGTAAAATTAGCTAATAAAACAGTTAATGCATTTTCAAAATCATGTGAACTCGGACATCCAAAAACTTAACTGGTTTTTGCCAATTTAGCTTTTGTCAATCAAAATTAAAAATCAAAAATACGAAAGCTAACCGAATATCAAAATCATATTTAGCTGTTCTAAATCATCTAAAGATCGTTTTCAGTCATTTGATAGGTTTTTTGGGATATTTGAGAGTAGTTTTCTGGTGTTTTGTTTGAAGTGGGCGGAAGCGAAAAACCAAATTCCAATGGACTGTTTGAAGGTCAGAGTTCGCATGATTTTGAAAATTGCAGTAACGATCGACCACGGCTGTCAACTGCAATGAATGAATGGCTTCCATCGCATTTTGACTGGCAGGCTGAGCCACTTGAATGGCTTTCTTGGCAATTTAATCTTGTTTTAATGCAGGTTTTATCCACTTCTGCCAGTTATATTGACCATGAAGAAGTACCATTTCATCATTTTTTACAAATAATTCCTTCAACATATGTAAAATTTATAATTTTTTATGTAGCTTGGCGGGTGCGATTTGCAAAAACTTTTTCTTTGCAAAAAAGGCATGAGCAAAATTGGCGAAGAATGCAAAAATTCGTGAGGGCAAAATTCACAGTCAGGCAAAATATGCATGTGCAAAAAGGGCAAAAGGCGCAATTTGCGCAATAAAAATTTAACAACTTTGAAATCAAGATGTTATGCAGCCGTCTGGAAATTTTCATGAGTAGTTGTGAAATATTTTGCTATATCTTCTTTCTCTCTTTTACTACAATAATTTCGCTAAGTACAAAATTTGTTTAATTTTACATTTAATGTACAAATGAAAGTCCATTAAATTTGTGATATTTTGACGTCCAAAGGAACAAAATTGGCATATATTTCTGTCTACAGCATCAATTCTAAAACAATTTTTACGTTAATTTTGACTAATTTTGGCATGTGCGACGACAAGATTTTTCATATGTAATTATTTCAATTAATGTTGTCACAAAAAAATTAAGGACCAGAGGCTAAAGGCTTTCAACTATCTTTTGTTTACTAACAAACTTCGCTGTAGGCTATCTAAGAAATTAAGGAATATGTGTCCAAGTTGTAGAATTTGCAAGCACACAGTGAGTTCCCTTATTGTAATAATGTCATGGAGAAACAAAATCATGACTCCACTCTCAAAGCCTTAGGCTTTAGGTTTTTTTCAGCGACAACATTAATTGAATTAGCTATATATAGAGAGTCAAATAAACAAAGGACATCACTGGCTAAGTTCCCCCCTTCTCTCTCTCTATGGATTTGAGGGTTTCGACTTCAGACTATCAAATGCCCAGGGACCTGGGGTGGGGATGTTGGTGTTCACATGATTGGTACACAAGACAGAAGGACCATCATACTGACACTGTTTTCTTTTTCCTAGTTGGATAAAAATTCATCAAGGCTAGAAAGACTAGCAGAACCTTTTAATTCTAATTTTAGTTAGTGTTGATAATTTTAGTATAGTTACATAGATCAGTAACACTAATGTTCATCTGTGTAATTATGCTATATACGTATTCCCTTCAGGCTTAGTGAATCTTGGTTCATATTTGCCTTGACTTGTTCTTGGTAAATATCAACTGGTATTCACATTGTCTTAGGTGAATGATTGTTATAGAATACTATCTACATACAATGAATTGTTGTATGTAGAGTTTTTCACCACTTTAAGAATTAAATAACTAGGACACAAGATATCAAAGGTTGTGGGATCTTTTTGTTACCAATGAAAAGTGACCACATCCTTTGAATTTTCTTTCAATTTACTAAATGCTGGTAAATTATGCACATACTGTCTTCATGGCGGACCTGAGGACTGGCTGGCTGGGAATCAACTCTACATTATTTATGATTTATTTGATTTGTTTATGTTTCTAATAGTCATTGATATTGTTGACATGATTGATATAATTTTCATTGATTTTGACATGGATTGATTTGAGTGACATTTCTTTGTTTAATAGTGATGCTTATCGAAAGGTTTTTTCCTAAATTTTGAGCAAAATGTGAGCAATCTTCTTAAAAAATCGAATTGTTTTCCTTATTTTTCAGAAATTTATTGAACAACAAATTAAATTCTTACCAGATCTTTCGTTAAAATTACTGCAAACTGTTAGACTTTGTAAACTCACATAAAAAAGGAAAAATCATTTTTATCCAAATTTTTTGATATTCAGATTCCATTGATGACTTGATTGTTTGCCATTGGTTCAGTATGCTCTCACTGTAATGGCTTACACTGGTCATCTTCATCTTGTAAAAAACTAAAACATCTATCATTTGATCTCTACATGCTTGAAAGACTTTTTTTGGCTTCCATTTGGTCTTGATATTTTGTGAGCACAGACATCAGTGAGAGACTACTCTACATCATGATTATTACTGTTTTCATTGACACATTTATTGATACAGTAGAACACCACTACCTCATCCTTGATTGTATCAAACTCCCTGCCTATCCTACCCACCTAAATCATGTAACTAACAATATCAAACTATGTCTGCCATTTTGGTCAGTGTTTTATCAGTCCCTTGAGTGTCCATGATGTGATGTTCTACTGTACATATGTTTGATTGTTATGTTTATCATGTTTAAATGTTCATCTGGCTGCAGCATTCCTGGTGTACATACCTCTACACGGTAAGTTGTGCATAGTTTACCAGCATTCAGTCTTGTTATTTTCCACTAACATCCTCTCTTACCATGGAAATACTCCTTTACATGTGCCAATATTGATTCCTGTATCTGCCTGTCAATAGCATGGCTTATTTTGGTAGTTTTATTCAAATATTTGCCTTGAATTTCATAGAGGATGTTAGTTTGAAGGTACAATTACAAAATTGTTTGTATTACAATTATAAAACAAGCTAAGGTTGTTATGAGATTTATAGTTCTCACTAGAACTTGGAGTGGGACAATCTTCAACTTCAATTGAAAATGAAGAATTGTTTAAATAAAAATTGGACATGCTGTTTAGAAGATTTTAATTTCATGTAGACAACCTTAGCTGTTTTCTGTCAGTGCTGTTACCATGGTGACCAGTTGCCTTGCTATCAACCCAGAACATCAATTATCATGTACAAAGTTTGGCTACTTTTCACTACATTTGTACATCAAAAATTATTGGCATATGATTTTTGGGGCTACTGACAATATGGTAACTTAATCAATATAGTACATATGCAAAAAGGCTCACTGTAACAGATAAATACACAATTTTCTGTTGGGCGTTATGAGCTATACCCTTTCACAATAGACCTTATTTGCTTAGGCGTAATGTTTTCCCAATTCAGACTTCTTGGGAATATGATTCTTTGTTTCAGGATCATCCATATTAATGTATCTTCTCAAGCGTTACCATTAAACAAAGGAAAAAGTCCCAAAGGAATGACACGTGACCTG
>JAAAQI020115884.1:0-15878 GCA_011800005.2 Stichodactyla mertensii
AGTTTATACAAGAAAACAAAAGTTTAGATTATATGACAAATAATACATTGACATTCTCTCAAATGCAATGCAACTCATGTACAGCCCAATTAGTATCCACGAGTTAGCCAAAGGGCTCATTTGATTTGAAATAGGTGTATATCACACGATTTCCAGCCAGTAGCCAACTGGAAAATCTAATTGTAAATAAGAAAAATTAGTTTCACAATGGCATAATCTCCTCTAACGAAACAGAAATTTGAGCCCACTCCTTTGTTCCCTCATTTTCCCAATCTTTAAGAATGTGCGGCTGAGATTGTAAATAAGGTTACAGGAATGAAAACATAGGCGCTAATCGGCCGCTCCTTTCTGGGATAAAGATTGCACCTCCCGAGTTTTCACATTCTCCCTCCATATAAAAACATAATTTTGCCGTTCTCCATGACTGCGTTGGGAAATGGGGCAAGAATGAAAGCCCCATTCGAAAATTTTGTAAACGCATGTATATCAAAGAAAAACAATGTACTATATTTTAATTGAAATCATAAACTCGGCCAATAATTTGGAATAAATTGTCAGAATGTTTTGTTTCAAGTTGTTGTAGTGATCAAATTCTCACGCAGGCTTTGACAGCCGCATCAACTGCCGAGTTTCATATCGTGAGAGAACTGGGTCGAAATCGGACACTCGTGGGTGACAAAAATGCTAATAAACCTTTTCTGAATACGAAACAATGGTTCCAAGTCTAGACTGAACTTGATTTTTTTGATTATCAAGTCTAACCTCGACTTGAAACCATTGTTTCGTGATCATCCAGGCGAGTTCGGAAAAGGTCTATGTAAGGCCATTTTCCAGTGATTTTTGTTCATTCGGTCAAAATCGGGCCGCATTTGTTGAGCTCAATGGCATTAAATTACAACTACATATATTAAAAATGTTTATTTTATCTAGCCTCGTCAACAGTTGTCTGGTCTCCACAGTTCTTTCACTCGATATGAAACCCGGTAATGAACAAGTCAAAATCGAGTTTGGTAAACCGGGCGTCAATTGAAAGAATAATATAGGCCCTAGAGACAACCCTTTGGTTGGCACTTGGCTAGTGGACAAGTTAGATGGGAGACCAGAACCAACGTAGGCTCGGGTGAAAAATGTTGCCATGACAACGAATGTGTGAGCCGTACCAGTAAGAATGTTCCAGCTGAACAAATACATATTATTTCAAAAAAAGTTTTCACAGCCGAAAGCAAAAAGCCGAGTCCGTAAGGCAGAAGTTAATTCAGTAATTCATCCATTTAGATGCAGTCATTTTATATAGTCTTTTTGCAATTGCTATGCTTCCCAAGATCAAATGTGCGCCCAAAGGCAGCTAATATCCTGACCACAGATGTTAGCTTTTGGTCTTGGTCTTGTCCCCTTGTTACTTTTGGTTGTAACAACGTTCCTTGAAATAGGTGTGTGATCGATTAAATTAGCGGGGTTGCTATGACTACTTTATTTTTCTTCACACAAAATCAATTAAAATGAAAAGGAAGATGTAAAGATTGTGCATAATGTCATTCGCAGATGATGGCCGGTGGCATATAGTATTATATTCTAGTTCGTCTTTTCATTTCGAGATATTTGTTGTTCGAGCGCTTAAGTTTACTGTTGAGACTCACTCCTTAATTTTTCACCTTTATGGGGAAGGTTACAGCGCTTTTCATAATTCTGCGACCTACCCACTCCAGACTTCTGGGCGACGTCTGGCATTTTAGCTTCCGTCAATCAAAATAGTTACTAACTCAGACTGTTGAAACTTAGATTGACGGAAAGACAAAACGCCCGACGTCGCCCAGAAGTCTGGAGTCGGTAGGTCGCAGAATTATGAAAAGCGCTGTAAGTAGACGGACTTTTGGTTATCGGCTTCAACTGATGGGCTTATAATTTAAGTGTTTGTTGGTGCATTCTCTTTGAATGTCTCTAACTTCTTCTATTGTGCTGTCTTAATGACCCGGCATCGGTCATTCGCAGTTGATAGCTGCTGGATGTCAACGGCTGAAAAACCATAGTATTAAAACATAAGCTTTTCGTCTTTTTAAAATCAATTACTTAATTTGAATCATATTGCTGTGAAGATGTACGCACTGGCTCGACATTAGCTTTTGCTTTAGATCCCTCCCCCCCCCGACTGAGAAAAATGAACAACTGAATACTCCATGCTCGCACCTTTCTCCCATGGTTGCATGGCAACGGAAGGAAATTTTGAGCCGGGCATATAATGGTGTTTAGGCGACATGTTTCTAAAAAATATCGGGAAAAAAAGAGCAACTTCAACAAAAGTGCTAGACGTCAACAAAACTTTACGATAAAGTATACTGTAAGCTTCTCTTGTATAAAACTATTTTTCTTGCTGCCTCTATAGAAAACTACGACTAGCCAAAGTCATCGGACTTAGGTAGCCTTGTAAAGGAGTATACTGGAAGCCTATAAAGTATGATCCTGAATGCATCATCCATAACAAGCGTGAGATGTGTATTTGCATTCCCATTGAAAATGTTATCAAAACAATCATTGCTGTTGACAAAACGATTCCATTTGTATGCTCTTGTGCGATTGTTTTAACTCGCTCTAATTAAAACTCCTCGTTCTTTATTGTTCGTAGATAATTTTCATTAACTTTCTAGTTGGGTTCAATCATTCTTTGCCACATATTATTTGTTGTTCATTTAAAATTAATTAAAAAACAAGTTTTGTAAAGTGAATTTTTTATTAAAGCCTTAACTCCTACGGAGATTAAACCTACAAATTCATTGTGCTTTGAAATTAATATTTTTTCATTAAAATCAAAATAAATCAAAAGTACGATTTCTGCGGTATATCTCTTAGGGGGCTTTCGAATTTCAAAGTCCCCTTTACCTGCAATCGAAAATGAATCCACTAACTCCAAAAAGAAACAAGTTAGGCTGTGTTTAATTACGATTGACAGTTTCGCGCAAGTGGATTTAGGCGTTTTGGCTAGCTTTGTCAATACAATTGCTATTATATTCTTGATCAAATAGGGTTTAGCCCCTCAGGGTTAAGAGTACTCACTCAGATAACATCATTCGAAACAGACCCGCTCTCAAGTACCAACCACAAACTCAATACATCGTCGTTTTCATTGTAGGAGGCTTTATGCAAGACTTAAAGTAAAGTGAGGTAACATTTATTCTGCATTCCTAACAGTTAACTAAATATCTTTTTAAGTATTGACCGGGCTCAACTTAATAGTCGACAGTAATCAATTATTGTGTTAACACCAATTACATTTTCCACATTTCGATTGCATGTGGTTTTTGACGCTATTTTACTGAAAGAAAACTCATTAAAATTATTTTTGTTCCCTGAAATACCCAGCAAGACTGTTCTGTAGGTAATGATTGACAGCTCTCAATTGTATTTTACTTCATAAGGCTCCAAACATATCGTATGCAATTTTCGTGATAAAGCGGTTTCAACAGAGGTACGTTCAAAACATGCTCCATACGCACCACGTGAAAAGTTTTACATTCAGCCCGGAAAAGAAAAAGGAAAAAACAAAAAAACAAAAAAACAAAAAAAACTAGTTAGACATATTTTGTAGACAGGTAAATAATGATTAAATCTTATAGTTCGAAACATCAGGCCGATTCGAGAAAGTCATTGTACACTAAATTGCGAAAATAATAATAATAAGACTAGACCGGTTTGTATTTCTCGAAGAATATCAGGAAACTGGAGTTCATTACACAAAAACATCCTGGCGAAAGATGTGGCTGTATCCAGCATATCGAGACTGAAGTACTGACTGCACCAACGTACCGTTTGATTGATCCAAAAAACAGGATTTATACCAAGAAAAAAAGCAGGAAAGAAGCAAATAAGCTCTAATTTAAAATGGTCATGAAATAATCGAATCAATAACCTTGGACTCAACAATTCTGTTAATTCCCAGGTTCTTAAATCATTAAGGACCAGATTGGGAAGGTGTCTGCTTCAACAGTGTACCCTTGAAAAGGAACCACTTAAACAAACGTCTAGGAATGGAACATCCGCATTGAGTGGGTGTCTGAAGCGAGGCTCGACTGTACTTTTGAAACGCGTTCGCCATTTTCCCGCCAGTTTTTTGCTCATGCGCAGAACACCCGCTTTGTCGTGAGCGGATAACCAGCAAGCCCAGAATACTTTGCACATCGGAACAATATTCATTTTTGATCCAAAAATAAATGTTTTGTATTCAAGTTTATTCGAGATCTAGACGGAATCTGAGCTGAAATACACTTATTTCAAATTTCAAAAAACGTTAGCTAAGCGTAATTCAGTTAGTTCATCCATTCCGAGACGCGCTCATTTTAGCCTTTCAATTTATGGCAGGCTACAAGTTCAAAGTGTGCCCGAAAACACAGCTAAATACGATACCAAGAGTTTACTTTGCTTTTGGGTGTGTCAACGTTTTTTAAAATAGCTGTGTATTTTGCTGGCGAACTAAGGCGAGCGGTCAATACCATTGAGTACATAACCTAAACTAATGAGTACTTGAAACAGTAACATTGATCTTCTTGAATTGTATAGCATATACATGATACTATATCATACCTCGTTGACTACGTCACAGTACAGGTAACATTTAGGCTCCAGTTTGATATTCCGCGTTCCTCCCCTTGCCTCATTGCGCTGAATTCGATCAGTAGGAACATAGCGGATGCAAATAAAAAAGCACATGGAAAGTTTTTTTGTTAAATATTTCTTCAGAAAATCGAAAATTTATAATTCATGATCTGTAACTGGATATACAGAAAAGAGCTTGAGTACCTGTGGGCACACATTGGATAAATGATTATTTTTTGAAAAATCGGCAAATTCTACTAACTAATAATTTTATCAATATCATTTCAGATCATAGCGAGACCTCCGAATTTAGGTTCATAATTTTAAGTTTGCTTTTGACTTGAGTAGAAAAAGGAGTAGAAAATCTTCAAAGAGCTTCGATTCTCTAAACTAGAGTTTAAAATAGCTCAAACTCGAGTATTTCCATTACCAGAAAAATGCTAGGTAGCAAAATGTAAAATTCTGTTTGGATAGTGGTTTAAATCTTCTGATCTTAAGTTAATTGACCCCTCAGAAACCACGTGACTAATTAGAATCACAATAAGAAAACAAACATGGTGGCTATGTTCGTAATGCCCTTAGGGGCTGACCCACAGGAAACCCAACCGACCATTCCGTGACGAATCTCAAGAGGGGTACTGGCGCAGAAGCGACCCATCATTGCTGATCACCGTCTCACATGCTGTAAATCAATTAGCAACCAACAGCTCTTTTGTCTCGGCACTGTGATATTTCTGAACAGCTGAAACGCATTACAAACGTCCCATTTGACATACCTCACACATAAACACACACAGTCTCGGTGTATGCACAACATATGCCTCTCTCCTACATACCCACTCGTGTTTCCCAAACAAGCCTATTCATCTTGACTGATAACTTCAACTCCTTTGTCAAAGATTTCCTTTAAGCCCTATTAAGCAGTATCTTGCTTTAAAGGGGCAGATTTAACGACAATAATTAAAGTGTGATAAACATTTGTTTATGTGTTTTGATCGGAGATTATATTTGCATGGCGCCTTGGGTCTTTGGAGTCTTTAGACCGATTATCAACACGGGCTAGTAAACCATACGTGGTCGGGAAATAAAAACCTGATGTCCCGTTGATCTTGTTCGATCTGATACGTGTTCTCTTGTACTGCTGCACGCAGGCCTCGAGACAAGTCATCGAGAATCTACGAGGCTGTTTTGTCAAGCTTCTCGGACGTCAGAAACCATCTTTCCACGAAAAAAATAATCTTGGCTTTTAAAAAGAAACCGCGGTAAGTAAGAAAATGCCTCGTTGAATAAACTTACAAAAATAGAAAAAATAATATCTTAATAGTATCACCGCAATGCGAATATCGAATTTGTTCTTGTTTTGTTTCATCACCTAAGTCTTTTACCCTGCGATAAAATGCGCTACGAACGAGTATTTGATTAGCGAGTTTTTGTCGATTAAGAGCACAAAGTAAGTACATTAATCTGCATAAATAGGTTTCGAATGACCGATTTGTGTAAACTTGTAAGTAGGTGTCTAAAAGCTTATGACTTTATGACTTAGTCAAGTGGCTTTGTACGCGCCAGCTCACGAAGCCACTTGACAAAGTAGCTTTGTTAGCTGGTGGCTGAGACGGAGCCAGAGTTTGCAGCTCAGTGGTCACAGATCATTGATTGAATGAAGGCGTTGGATCAGTTCTTCGCTAAAAGGCTGCTAAACATGGCAATCTCATGATTAATGGAACACTTGTCAGGATTCGTGAATAACCACCGCCTGGCGCACGATTGTTATTGTTGAAGATTGATACTTATGCCATAAAACAAACGGTCCCAGTTTCAGTAACTACTGGCCAGTCTTAGCTTCTCCTGTGAGAGAAATTCCCAAAAAACGCTAATAGGCAGCCCGTTTGTCACTAATCGCCACTTAAAATCGTGTCAAAATTTACGAAATCTAGCTTCCATTTTTTTCAAGGATTTTTCCTACTCCAGCTACAAGAATGAACTGCACTGGTCTAACAAATTCTAAAGATAGACTAAAAACTGGCTGACAGCGCGCGTACACAAAGAGCCTTCTCACGCCATATTAGACTACTGTACCCGTGCTGTCATCGCTGTTCATAGCTTAGACAATTCCTGAATCTTCAGCGATGATGAAAACAGGCAAAAAAGTCGTTATCTTTCTAAAATTACGAAGCATTGAAATCTTGATCAAAAGGGCTAGCCAAGAAGAATGGAATCGTTGAGTCTGGTATCCAAAGCATTTTTTTTTTCGAGTAAAGCGATTCAAGATGAAAAACAAATCAATTTGCCATCAACATTTCTCCCTGAGGGCTTTAGGGTATATACATTTCGATTTATCAAATTGCCCTCTTAACGTCGAGGTACACAAATAAAAATAGATCAGTGCCAAAAAATCTGGTAGATAATCCAACATGAATTTGACCTTAGGAAGAAAGAGTGGTTGACAATAACTTCGAGATGCTTTGGCACTACTCAAGTTGCAAGACCGCCAAGAAACTAGAGCAGATGTGTCTGTTAAAAAAAGATAAGTCCAAAATTTGTCTATGTAAAATTATGTAGAACCTTTTGCAAAAGCATGACTCCTTTGCCTAAATTTAGATGTAAAGAAAGGCAGTACAAAAAAATCAGAAATGGCCTTGGATACTTTCGTTCAGGATGTCCCCTAACTTGGCTTCAGGTATAGCCCTGCCTGGCAGTAGACCGCAGAAAAAAGGAGCAGTTAATGCAACAAATAGCTTGAAATACTGTGAAATAAAAAGAAAAGCATGAAGAAAAAATGTGATGTAATAAAAATTTTAAATTTAGAATGTTTGTCGAGCCCTAAAGTTATGAACTTACAGAGATACTTGCTAAGTCAAACTGACTAAATTAGATTTAATATTCAAATTTCCGAGGGAAGAAAACGCTTTAAGAAATGAAACATCTTAATCACATCATGGTTACCATACACAGAGTCCAATGGGTACAGTGTTTGTCGGCCTAAAGAAAAAAATTTCATTGATATTTATAAGTACTATTTAAAATATACTTGACCACTTGAAGATAAGAGCCTTCCTTCAGAAATATCGACTCTTCTGTTCAAGCTACTAGTCATCAACACTTGAAGGTCTTACGATTTATCACACAATTCTTCGGGTAGCGACGTTATATGTTACATCCTCTACTTCATCCCTCGGTATATAATCAAACAAGTACTATACTTGAGTAAAGTTTATTAGTCGCGTTTTTCTACTTGACTAGCTCCTTGAAATCCTACAAGTGCTGCTCTTCAAATGTTTATTTTCCTAAGTACCCCCACTTCAAATGAAGTTGTTAGCCCAACGAATAAGTTTAGGGTCAATTCACAAGGTCATCGATACTCGTAATGAGTATTTAGTCATACACACTTGCGATAAATCTTGGTCAGGGGGTTTCTATTTCTGATACCGCTCAAGCTGACCTTCTGGGTCCGAAATGAGTTTATTTCTTCGCTTTTTCCTTTTCTATTTTCTTTTTCGCGAGTCGGAGACAGTACTCGCCACTGGATTAATTATCCAACTTAAGTACTTAATTACGAACGACCACGCAATCTTGAGATGTTGCATGATGATGTTTTGTGGAAGTCAAAGATCATGTCAATATGGTAACGTTTAAACTTAGCTTTTTCATTTTTCCGGCAATTTCAATTATACAAACTGGAGCAGACAAGACGACGCTTTTTAAAGAGATTATAAATTCCTCTCTCTATATATGTTTTTCGCTCGTATGATTTATCGCAACACTGCTGTACGAAAATGGACACTAGAGAGACACTAACATGCAGAAAGTCTGGAAATTCTCCTTTGGATTTATTTTCTCAACTATCATCCATTTCGTTCAGTTAAATCTGAGGTCTCCCTTATACTGAATTTTTGCTCACAATCACTTATAATTATTTCACCAAGATTTCATGTTTTTCTTTACTGGCTCACTTAATACCAGGTCATTTTCAGCCATTTTCTCATTTACTAATTCCCATCCATTTTCCATCGATTCCCAATCAGTCACTTACTCAAACACATTGCTTACATTATAGAATTAAATTTAATCATTCATTTATCACACAATGTAATCATCATTTCATCTATTCATAGCTGTTTATTCCACGTTGGCTGACCTCAATCATACCCAACACTGAAAAAAACTGTGAACAGCCGGTTCCCTTGCGTCTTTTATAGCTGTCGTACTTTTCTCAATAATTTGAATGGCTGATTATTTCAGATTGCAAGTGTTACAGACGATTACATAGTGAAACCTGGGTCATCCGGTCATGTAGGATTACGCGAATTGCTACGAAAATAGAATAATATATACAATGAATGCCAGACTAGGATTACAATGGAAAAATTTGAATTTGAATACACTATTCCTACACGAAGGACTGAGGCCTACTATCTACCACACCTGCCTTGAAAATAAAAACTACAGTAAACACGAATTCATTTACTAGTAATATTTTGATAAAAGCCTTTTTTTGGCAAGAGACAGAGTAAACGAACACACCACGCTGTGGACATGTTTCAGCATCTATAATTTTTAGCTTTTATGCCGATAACATTTAAGTGGCGTAAAAAGAGAATTGAAGTTCCAAACTAATTCTGTTTATCCTTCGCGATACTGATGCTATTGTTTTGAATGGTTCTTCTTTTCTTTGAACACTAAAAGGGTTCTCATTGTGGCGGTTGACCCCGAAACGACACTTCTCTTATTTGGCCACGTTTTCGCGCACGAATGAGAAAGACCATACCGAAATAAATCATAGGACATTCCGAGTTAGTCATAATAAACATTAGCCGTCGCTATTTCAATCTCAACTGATAATCCACTCTTATTGTATGGTGCCGTATCTATTATAGAATGATTTTCGAATCAAATAGAAAGCTAGCCTCTAATAGCCTGCGTACAAGCGCCCCTCTACGCAGGCTAAGCCTCTAACACTGTTCCTTTCCATCGTTCATTGCAATCATTATCTCTTACATGGTGACCAATATAATTTCTCGTCCGAAACATCCAAGTCAAACACCCAACCTTTTTTTTTCTTTTTTTTTTTTCCGGCTTTCCTGAAAGCAATGCCGGTAATCGATCTTTCCATTTCGACAGTCAAAACACGAAATTTGGATTGGATATCAAAGAAACACGCACGACACTTGGAGTAGAAATAATGGAGTGCCGATAAATGACGGTTTGTGAAAACAAAACCAAGAGTTTTACCAGTTAACGTTAATTATACCAACTTTGCAGTAAAAATGGCACTCAAGCTGCCAGTGCGGTGTGTTTACGAATTTTATTGAAAAGAATCTATTGGACCTTCAGTTTGAATTTGGCACATCGTATGTTGATTTATTTTTTTGATTCATTTGATGATTAGTGACGAATGAAAACAAAACAATCGTGATTACAAAACTGAAACTTCCAGCAGACAAAAGATGGCAACCCGTGGGGGGTCATCGTGGGAGTCTGGTGTGTGATTCCTTCAGGCAAGGCACAGCCAAAAGCTGCAAACCAAAGTTGCAAAATAACAATATCATTGTAAAATATCACTTTGAAATAATGATAAATGTAATAAGATAAAGACATGAACAATCAACCATTAATCACTGAGAAACTTTCTTGTTTTCATTTTCACTTCCTTTTGTCTTTTTCTCGCGTGTTTTCTACAACCCCAATTCCAATTTCCTTGCAGGTGTGTTGTGCGTAAACTAGAGGTCGCATTCGTTTCCGATTTTATTCTTTTCGTTTCAAAGGCAAAAGTCTTTAGCTTGACGCATGACTAATCGTTACATGGCTACGTTACTGATGTTTGGCAATAACTTTGCGGTTCGATAAACAAAATCATTACCAGCGAAATAACGTGTCCCCTAGGTGGGTTGGTACAACTGTTTCTGACGTATTCTTAAGCCAAACGACGCTTACTGCCTTCTGCGAATGATTTCCAGTGACAACGGATGAGAACTGTAGGTTCGTTTGCATTGATATCCGGGAACCCTTTGGATACCGTTGCAGGAGTGTTTAGCGGACATTGGTTGAGGTAAGTTAGAGGGTCTCAATGGGAGTGTAGCTTAGACGGTTGACGATTAAGAAATCGGCTTTTTGACAGTTGACGGTTAATGTCACGTTTTGATGGTTAAAACAGAAGTTTTAATTTTAAAATATTTATTAACGCATGATTAATTTTACTTTTAAATAATTTGTCAATAATAATCAGCTTTCAAATCCTAATTCGATCTAAGGGCCAAGATGAAAATTACGCCATGTAATTACCCTGCTTAAACAAAGTGGATTTATTTATTTATTATTATTATAATTATATTTTTTATTTTTTATTTTTTATTTATTTAATTAGGGTTGTTATTTGGCCCGTTTTCGTTCGGCATTTTTTACTCTAGATGTATTCCATTACTCAAATTGCATTTAATCATCGCTGATATAATATTTCGTGCTGGTTGTTGCCTTTGACCTGCCAATTTCTAACCCACAGTAAGAAAATCTACTAGGAACATTATCAACCTGACCCTGACGGTTAAGATTTTTGCCATTTGACGGCTGACGGATAACCCCATAGAGTTCGTTGTGTTGCGGAGGACCAGGTGACCAATCATCACACTGGAAGCCAAAAACTTTTCCTCCAGAGCCTGAGAAAAGGATTATCGACTCCTAGACTACTTCATAATGTATCGTACTTAATATCAAGTGGTAATTTAACTGGTCAGCAAGATAACCGTCCTGTTTTGAAATAGACCAAAAATCTTACACCAACTTTCTGGAATTTAGAAGATTGTATCAGATACAGGGATAGACCTTTGGTCAGGTTGTCAGATAGATATACTTGTAGTAGCATCCGGCACTTACACTTAACTTATTATTAGACTATGAATACTCTTTCAGTAGTTACAGAACAGAACACGGATTAGGGAATATGTTGTATTCAGTACTGCTCACAGATTTTCGTCGTACACTCTGACCACCTCCCTCCTCTGACTGAGACGCCAAATAACGAGTTAACTTTTCGAGATCAATCCAGAGAAAGTTTCTTAAATTTCTGCCGTTGTTGCGTCTGCTGTACGAACTAGTCAGTCTGCTTGTCTCTGTTTTCTTTTTACGGTGTCCTCTAAGGCCTTGAAACCAATTTTATCAGAACAGGTTTTGAGACATAGTCGACAAAATATAAAGAATACACAAAGGATGTGAGCATTCAATTAAAAAGAACTTATTGAATTTCAACGGAAATTCGATTTCAACATAATATTTGATGAATATACCGCGAAAATTGCAAAAACTCGGAAATCTCCGGAAGTTCCCTAGAAGTACTGCGTGACATAACAGCGTGACATTGTGGCGTTACAATCACTATGATTTCCCAAGAAAATGTCTACTAATCGCAAAATAAATCGACCAAACCCAGCATCAGTGCATTAGAAAAGTTCTTAAGTTACAATATCACAGTTTAGTAGAAAGGAATCGGGAATTTTTGCTTGCATTTCCTTTTCCCTTGCCTGTGACGTCACATCAAAATTAATTTCACTAAGATAAGCTTTGTTTACCAGTTCGATCACTCACACATGCACCATTTACGAGCCTAGCTTCAACGGGTTGGATTTCATGAAGGCGATATCAGTACGAATATCAAACTAACCTTAAATTTGGTTTGCTGTGAAGCTTTCCAAAGCGATCAAATTAATAGTTCGCAATGGCTACACGTGTGGTTTTCGAACGATCCTCAGCGAAAGCAGCTCTTCAGGTCATATTTTTGTAATCGACATTGCTCATTGCTCCTTAACCCTATGTAATACGCTTACAACCACAGATCGTCGAAAGAACACGACGACTTTCCAAGCTTTTGGAGGTAACTGCCAGACTGCCATTATCGTAGAATAGTGACAGTGATCATCTCTACGCTCTTCAAGAGCGGATTGATCGATTGTGTCGAGGAGTGATGCATCTGGAACGAGTGGTTCTTTGTCTACTGTGCGTTTGTGTTTACAGTTCTGAAGGATTTCATGATGTTAAGTCCAAGACTAACCTACGGACTTCTAAGAGACTCTCAACTTTCAAGAACTTGAAGGACAATTCCCCACATTCGTCCAGCAGGTCGCAGCGGAGCGTACACAAGAGAAAAAAGTTCAGCTTCAACTTAAGAAAAATATCAATCCGAGATGCTGTGAAACGTCAAGCTCTGTGCCTTGGTAAGTAAATTTTTGTTGTTGTTTATTATTGAAAGCTTTGGCATGCTATCAAATAATGCAAATAAAACAAGGCTATACTGTACACTAGGCATCCACTAACAACCACATATCGTAATAATGCCTCAGTCATCCGTGCTTCAATTCCGTGACCAAAAGCCCTTCATTTGCCGCGCTAAATAAAAGAACAAACGTGTACAGCCCCACGAGGGATAATGTTTTATTCTTATACACTCGGGATCTGTTTCCTTAACAATTATTCTATAACGCGATTACTGTCCTTGAGCTGGTTGTGTTTAACTCGTAGCTGTAGTCTTGGAATAATACCAGTGTATTTTGCACAGTACTCTTGACAATATATTCCTTATATTGCCTCGGGGGTCAAAAATCCAATATTCAGATATATATTACAAATTAGATATGTGTATTTTAGTTTAAGCGCACACAATTTACAGCAACAGAGCATAAGGCTTATCAAGATTTGTGCTTGAGTAATGAAACGATTAGCGTCGATAGTCTTCCAAAACCTAAAAAAAAAAAAAAAAAAGTCAAATGTTTGTCCGTGACTCACGATTTTTGAGGTCTAGTTTTTCGTTTCCCTGATGCGAGCCTTTGAAAATGGCCTTTCCGCTAATGATTTACGCTGAACCGGTGGACTTCAAAGCAATCTTTGAATCTACCGAAACAAACCGCGAAAGTTTTAAAGGAAAATGAAGATAAAATGTCCATAGTTCTAAAGAATCAAATCATTTGGACAAATTACCTCTAAACCTTTGAAAAGTCCCTATCTACATACGAAAACACTATTCTTTTCGGATGGCTTTAATACTATTCGGAGGCCAGAGATTTATAGGATTTCCGACGCTTTCCAAACATCTCATTGTTTGTTTTTGTTCCCAAAACTCGTTTTCCGCGTGTTTCCAATTTGCGGCCGCCTTGCCGAAAGACCCTGTTATCGCTCGACCGAATTAATGAAATTGCTTTTTGTCTAACTTATTGACTCCAAAGTGGACCAGCAGGGTACCTCTTTTTACACCCTTCACATAAAACACTGTGTACGGCTTTCAACCGATATATTGACAGCATGATGCATTCATTTAATGCCCCCATTCATTGATATTTACCCAGCTATATTAATAAAACTTCCAGCGATAATTAAGGGAACCAATGAAAAACGGATATTCCGTGCGCGGCAAAGATATTGGTTGATTCTACTAAATTTTTTGCTTTGCTTTTGCCGTGGTCCTAATTCTTGTTTTTGTGTCCCTTACTGGGAATCTTTCCTTTATTTTATATTTTTCTTATTTCGTTCATTTCCTCGCTTTTCCGTTAATTTCAATCGATCAAATTTTTTCTTGGTATAATGAAAAAAATATTTTGATAAATGCGGCGGATTTTCATGTCCACGGGTTAGATTTAAAACATATGAAATTCAAAACAATTCCTAGATTTTTTTCTTTAACCACATTTAGCAAATTAAGAAAAATAGGTGGTTTTTATTATCTTTCGAAAACAATTAAGTGAAGTATGTGAATGATTATTAACATGGGTAAGTTTCGTATTAAGTCTGAGATCTTGCTTTCATTTTATGTGCAGTAAGGTTATCATTGTCAGACAATCAGACTAAGGATTTTATGGATTAAATTTTGGACTTGGTTTGTTTGCACACACACTCAAACATATTTTTAACTTGTCTTCTGATATTTTTTCCTGCTTGTTTTAAGAACAATGATAGAGAAGGAAGGGGGAGGGGTACTGGTCTATATGGAGAGAACTGAAAAACTTATTCTTTTATCTTTCATCCATCTTTCATTCTATTTTCTTCTTTTCTATTTGCCAATAAACTATGATTTGTCCCATGTTGTTTGTCTTTTATCTTCTTTCCTTTACTTCTGTTCCTTCTATTTGCTATTCTTTCCATTTCATTTCTCAGTTGCCCCAATCACACTCTTGTCATATCCCATTCATTCCTATTTTGCTAATCTACATAGTTATATTTTGTCTACAACTTTCCATACTAGCATTCTATTTTTAACTTAATCATTTTTAACCTAGAGTGTTTTAGTAGATATATGAACTCACCTGCTGTTACATTCTCAGAATATTATTGCAATGGAGGTCAATTATTCAAAGCTCCAAAATCATTTTGTTAATCTCATACCTTCATCCCCTCATGCTGTAGTAGGGTTAGGAATATAGAAGGTTATCCTATGAATAAGTTATTTCATTTTTAAATAAGGTCAACTTTCTTTCAGATGGTTCTGAGGCAGTGTTTTATTTAAGTCAAAACCCTTTATCAAAAAATTGGATGATTCAGCTTCAAGCTGGAGGATCATGTGGGAATTACAAAGCCTGTCATGAGAGAGCTAAAGGCCATTACGGGTCTTCAAAAGACTATGACTTATATATGACAGGGACATTTTTATCTTCGGATGATCCTAATGAGAATCCTACCTTTGCTTCTTGGAATAAAGTCTATGTCCCTTATTGTAGGTTAGTAGCTGATTTCATTCATTTTTTCCTTCTTTTCCTTCTTTTCCTTCTTTTCCTTTTTGTCTTTCTTTTTTGTTTGTTTGTTTGGTTTATATGTTTATTTTGTTAACTTAGTTTACATCATTTTTTTGCGGTCATATTTCTCCTCTTCAATATTCTTTTTATCTATCATTTAATTATAGAAAAAGTATTTAAAAATGTATGTTAAATGACGAAGGCTTATTTGGCACTCAGAATGGCAATATGTGGACCAACCAACTAACACTCTTAAAATCTATTTATTAATGTTGTATATGAACTCTTCCTTATTCATATTATTACTTTATGCTTTCATTTTCTGTAGACTTTTAAAAATCTATAATAACATTATCTAAGGATAATAAAAAAGTGACAAAAATAATAATGTTAGTACCCCACCCAATCTGCTAGAATTCCTGGGAAGGGGAGACAATGGCACATGAGCCACCACCGTATATATCCTCTATTGAATTGCAGTTGGATGTAAAATATGAAAATTGATTGAATTGGGCCTAGATGAAAATTACGCCATGTAACTCTAGTCACCCTGCTTAAATAAAGTGGATTATTATTATTATTATTATT